>JAHRHZ010000111.1:34301619-34366199 GCA_024137785.1 Ginglymostoma cirratum
TCCCCTCCTCCCACCTCAAGCCCCACCCCCATCTCCTATCTACTAACCTCATCCCGCCCCCGTGACCTGTCCGTCCTCCCTGGACTGACCTATCTCCTCCCTACCCCCCCATCTACACTCACCTTTGCTGGCTCCATCTCCGCCTCTTTTACTTGTCTGTCTCCTCTCCACCTATCTTCTCCTCTATCCATCTTCTATCTGCCTCCCCCTCTCTCCCTATTTATTGCAGAACCCTCTTCCCCTTCCCCATATCTGATGAAGGGTCTAGGCCCGAAACGTCAAGCTTTCCTGCTCCTATGATGCTGCTTGGCCTGCTGTGTTCATCCAGCTCCACACCTTGTTATCAGCGATTCCTCTCTGCCAGCTTTTACCAAGGATCTCCCCCCATGGCAAAGGGGATCTCTTCCTCGCCTTGCTGAAAATGGCCTTAAATTGGTCACTTTCGGCCTCAAATTGCATTTGGATGAGGAGACCACCTCCATCTTTAATGGGGACATAGGAGTGGGAATAGTCAATTTCGCCCACCGAACCTGCTCTGTCATTCAATACGATCATGACCGATCATCAATGCCTTTTCTCCAAACTATGCTCATATATATTTTTCTCATTGGTATTTAGAAGTTCATCGCCAACCTATGTGGCTTCTTCCTTAGTTTGAAATTATATCCCTTGGCTGTAGACTCCCCAGCTGCAGCAAATATTTTATATGCACCCATCTTGTCTATCCCTTAAGGTATTTTATAGCTTTTACCTCTCACTCTTCAAAATTCTCGAGAATAGAGACTTAGTTTCCCCAACATCCCTTCACAGGACAGTCCCACTATCCTGGGCAGAAATCTGGTAAATGTTTATTGCACTACCTCTGTGGCAATTCCATCCTTAAGGTAAGGGGACAAACACTTTGTCCAGTACTTCTGATGCCGTTAACCAAGGTATTATACAACTGAAGCAAGACTTCACCACTCCTGTACTTCTCTAGTGATGAAGGCTAACATACCATAAGCCTTCCTAAATGCTTGCTGCATCTGCATGTTAGATTTCAGTGACTTACTGATGAGAATGCCCAGGCACCTTTGTGTATCTATGCTTTCTAATCCCCATGTGTTCCTCCTACCAAAGTGGAAGACCTCACATATTTTCAGATTAGATTCCATTCGCCATGGTCCTGCCCACTCACTAAATGTCAAATTCTCTGGAAACCGCTTTAAATCTATGCCCTTTAGTTTTGGACTCCCCTACCCTGGGGAAAAGACCTTGTCTATTTTCCCCATCCATGCCCCTCATGATTTTATGAACCTCTTTATGGTCATCCCTCAACCTCCAACATTCCAGGGGAAATAGCTCCTATCTATTCAGCCTCTCCCTATGGCTCAATCCCTCCAACCCTGATAACATCCTTGTAAATCTTTTCTGAACCATTTCAAGTTTTACAACATCTTTCCTACAGCAGGGAGGCCAGAATTGCACGCAGTACACCAAAAGTGGCCTAACCAATGTCCTGTGCAGCCACAACATGACCTCCCAACTCCTATACTCAATGCACTGACCAATAAAAGCAAGCATACCAAACATCTTCTTCACTATCCTATTCACCTGCGACTCCACTTTCAAGGAACCATGAACATGCACTCCAAGGTCTCTTGTTTAGCAACACACCCCAGGACCTTACCATTAACTGTATAAGTCCCGCTCTGATTTGCCTTTCCAAAATACAGCACCTCACATTTATCTAAATTAAACTCCTTGGGCCATTGGTCCATCTGATCAAGATCCCGTTGTACTCTGAGGTAACCTTCTTCGCTGTCCCCTACACCTCCAATTTTGGTGTCATCTGAAAATGTACCAAACATACCTCCTATGTTCACATCCAAATCATTTATATAAATGACAAGAAGCAGTGGACCCAGCACCAATCCTTGTGGCACACCACTGGTCATAGGCCTCCAGTCTGAAAAGCAACCCTCCACCACTACCCTCTGTCTTCTACCTTCGAGCCAGTTCTGTATCCAAATAGCTGGTTCTCCCTGTATGCCGTGTGATCTAACCTTGCTAAGCAGTCTACCATGAGGAATCTTGTCAAACGCCTTACCGAAGTCCATATAGATCACGTCCTCAACTCTGCCCTCATCAATCCTCTTTGCTACTTCTTCAAAAAGACTCACTTAAGTTCATGAGACACGATTTCCCATGCACAAAGCCATGTTAACTATCTCTAATCAGTCCTTGCCTTTCCAAATGCATGTAAATCCTGTCCGTCAGGATTCCCTCCTACAACTTGCTCACCACTGATGTCAGCTTAACCGGTCTATGGCACTGATGCTTGTGGTACTCTATTAGTTACCATCTGCCAGTGTCAGGATGACCTATTTCATCCTACTGTTTTCTGCCTGCTAGCTTTAATTCATGCCAATACATTAACTCCTATCCCAAGTTCTTTACATTTGCTAACCAAACTCATATACGGAACTTTGTTAAAAGACTTCTGATAATCCGAGTACGTTATGTCCATCAACTCCCCTTTGTAAATTATTTTAAATTCAAAAATCTCTAACAGGTTCAGAAACAATTTTCCATTCGCACATTCATGCTGACAATGCTGAACTAGACCATAATTAATCAAGTGTCCATTTATTACACCTTTTAAAAATAGATTCCAATATTTTGTTTACTACTACTGTTGGCAAGGACAACAGATCTATGGCTCTTTGTTTTCTCGCTTCCTCCCTGCCTTCCTACATACTGGGGCGACATTTACAATGGTGCAAAGCAGTGATTTTCCAATCTGCAGGGTCCATTCCAGAATTTATAGAATTTTGGAAGATGTATGCTATGAGAGTGGCGGATACATTAGTTATCTCTTTCAACACTCTGGTATGTAAACCATCAGGTCCAAAGGCCTTATTGTCCTTCAGATCCATTATTCCTCCAATGCAATCTTCTTACTAATAGTAACTTTCGTAGTTCTCTCAAGTCCCTTAAATTTCTAATTCTGGGATATTTCTTCTATCTTCCATTGTACATAATCATACATTATACATAATTTAGTACAGATAAAGTACAGCATATGCTGATCAGTTTAGGAAACAATAGTGATTGCCCTGGAACCAACATTGTAATGTTCAGTGATGAGGACACAGTGCAGGGGAGATAGCAGAGAAGCTAAATTCATTCTATTTCACAATTCCTCATTATAAATTCTTCTGACTCTGCCTGGAATGTACCCACATTTGTCTTAGTCAAACATTTTGTTTGTATGCATCTGTGGAAGCTTTCGCTGCCCATTTTCATGATTTTTTGTGAGCTTACATTCATATTCTGTTCTCCCTTTATCAGTTTCTTGGTCTTCCTTTGCTGTATTTTAAAATCCTCTGTGGTCAGGATGCCACCAACAGAAATGGCTACTAGGCTGATTAAAAGCTATTATCAAGCACGCTGGGAATTTTGGTTGAGCTAGTTTAAACTCTAACCACAGTTAAAACTGCAGACAGGAGATGTTGTGAACTGCAGGTTTCCTGTGTTGACCAAACAAGGCAAGTGTCATGGTGTGTCTAGAAACACTGGCACCATACAACCTTAAATGGAGTATGGAATGTAGCTGTTGACGATTTGGTTGTAAATATTTGACAGTTGTTTGCCAGTAAATTCCATTGGCAGGGATTGAACAATGTGATCAAGATTTGATCAATTCATTGGCTGAGCTCCAGAGAACACTCTGGAAAACAAGCACATTTTGAAGTAAGTAAGCAGAACAAAAGATTTTCTCAGGAGAAGACTCTGAGACTAACACTTGAGAAGTACGTATCCTAAAGTTATCTTCAGAGAAAATGAAGAACCATGAGGTGAGATCTACACTGAGTACAAAGATAGCCACTTCACTCGCATCAGCTAATATTTAATTCAAGCCAAACTTATAGAGTTAAAGTTAGAGTCAGGGTTAAATATGAATTAAATTTAAGTGAAGCTAAATGAAGTGAGTTAAAATTGAAGTTAAGTTAGATAAAATAAGAAGTAAATGTTTAAATGAATGTAGGTTTTATATTAACTATTGGTACTTAAAAGAGATGAAATAAAGAAGGGTTTTTTAAACTAAATTCCGAGACAGCCTTTTATCTGTCACACAAGGGAAGAACATCTAATAAAAGGTTTGTGTATTCTTTTTTCGGCAACACCTCCCAGTCGTCAGAATTATTACCATCCCTGGCATCTGTGCAGACTTTTCTTAATCTTATACATTACTCAACTTGCTTTGCTGGCCGCAGCTGACTGACTTGCCCACTGCTTGAGTGACTCACTCAGAGTAGGGAAAATAATGGGCAAACACCCTACTTTTCTACCCAAGTAAATGATACCAAACATATCTAGTACCTGTGTGAACAATGTTACTCATAAAGACTTTAATTAAAAACATGCTCGATTCACCTTGAAAATAATAAAATTTTGGCAAAAGTTAAGTCTACACTATATCTAAAACTGGTGTGTACTGGAAACTTGTTTCTTAATCTGGATGGAAGTTCTCAGTTTGCCTGTCCTACAATGTTCACTGCATTTCTCAATATAGCACGAGTGAAATCCAGACGTCTTAGTCTTTGAGTAGCCTCAAGCCGTATATGAGAAATGTGTTATGGAACGTCACTAACTGCTGGACATGGATGAAGCCATATCCTTTCAAGCAAATACTGGCTCATCCAGCAAGGTACATCCTGCTATCTGCGAATTGACTCAGAGATAAAAGGTACTGCAGATGCTGGAGAATCCGAGATAACAAGCATGGGGCTGGATGAACACAGCAGGTCAAGCAGCCTGGTCCTATGATGCTGCTTGACCTGCTGTGTTCATCCAGCCCAATGCTTGTTATCTGCGAATTGACCATTACTTCTCAAACTGTGATGTACCATGCAAACAGTAGGCCACTCCTCAACCTTACCTTCACTAAAATGCATAAAATGACCATACAAAGCTTTCCCCAGTATGTTAATAACCATAGAGTATTCACAAGAAAGCCCTTTAGAGATAAAGTATCAGAAAAGGGAAATGAAATGGAAGCACTCACTCTCAAACACTCTGAGCATTTCAAATATATTAAGCTAGAATGCAAAGCACAAATGATTTTAAGATTATATTCAAATGAAGGTTAGATTCTGCTGTGGAATTTCATTGGATGCAAGACTTTGGAATGAACAGTTAATTTACTTACAGGCATACATTTATCCAGTGAAAATCAAGTATCAGTACTTACTAAATATGATGGAAAAACGTTATTTTCATATCTCAAGGCTAAAACTGTATGCAGCCAGCTAGACATTAGGTATAAGATCATTAGATATGAGCTATAAAGCAACTGAAGATAAAGCAGACGGCACTCAGTTTGCAGGGAGAAATTTTACACGTGTGCCTTAAAAGAATCTGGTTAGGAAAAAAAAACAAATCTTACCTGAGTGCATTCAGAAGACCTTCCACATTGTTTGGTGGCTGCTCTTTCAGAACCTTTATGCATCCTTTCATCTGAGAAATAACATAAGCAATGGTTAAGTTTCAGTAATACAAACATTTATTATATTTCTTTGTTGAAGTTTTACACTATTATTATCTCGTTAGATTGTTGGTACATTTCAACGTAACGTCCTGTTGTGGTTTTTAATGGACTGTTTAAAGCATCCAGCTCTTCAAAGAATTTGTTTCAAATCAAATGTACTCTATTAAAAACCCATAAAACAAAGCCCAGAGTTCATATGAATCTTCAGTTGGAATCAGTCATTTGCTGTTAATGACCTGGATTTCTATTTAATGATCTGAATGTCGGCGAATAATCTTTATTGTAAATTTATCAAATGAGTTGACAAATCAAAACAAATGCACAGCAAGTGTAGCATTAAAAAAGTCTCCTAAGTATATTTCATGCTGCTTTACACTAACGTAATGTCTCTATCTGGTAAATTTGTTAGATATCATGAGCAAAAATACCATTGAATAACCTCATAAGAATCCAGTTACATGATATGGCTGTCTAATGTGTCAGAATCCAGAAAGCCAGTTGGTAAAAGATATTCCTGGAGCCAATATTTAGTCAATCTAATACTTATTTAGAGTGGAACATTAGATGTTTACAGCTCCTTACTCAACCACTCTCAGTCTCAAGAATGTTTCCTAAAGTGAAACGCCAGTCTCTTCATCCTGTCCACAAGACCCTCAAAACCTCAACATGATTCCACTCAACACGAGTCGATAAGAAAATTTCAAAAATGTCATAAATGTATCTGTTTTTCTTAATCAATATATTTAAATATAGACTACGAAAGAAACTGGCTTTGAGACTCGGGAGGATCATGAAAATAGAGAACGTGAAGCAGGGATATGGTCAATATTTTGCAAAGGATGCAATTCAGCATTTTTCAATTTTACAACCAAAGGTAAAGAAGGTAGCTGATGGCAATAAAAATCAACACTTAAAATGAGAGTGTATTTTAAAGTCCAACGAAACAAGACAGCCTTATTTCTCATTCTTATTAAACACAATAATGATGCTTATTTTCTCCCACATATATTTCCTTACATCAATTTTTGATGTTTTTGCGAATGCTCCCACAGGGTGTACATGATCATACAGTATAATGACGCCCACCATCACTCTCATACAGAACAGTAGAGTTTCGTCATTGGTGAATCTGCTCTTGTACTCCCTGTTTAAAAGGTAAAAGTTTAAAATACACACTTAAAAATAAATTATTACAAAATTGATTAATAAAATGATTTACAGTGCTTTTCATTATTACCAATAGAAGTGGGGTCTTTGAGGTACACGGGAGACCATTTCAAATGTCTCTGGTTTTCAAGATAATGCTGATTAGTTAATTAAAAAATAATCATTACTAGCAGGTGATAGAAAAAGAAGCACAGACCAGCATATATTTAGCATCAGAGGCCATCAAAAAATTGTGACATGCTTGATGCATAAATTTTTTAACTGCTAATTTAAAGAGTATGATTTATTCATTGTGGCAGACTTCTTTTCTATAATTCATAGCATTTTGCCACAGCTCCACAGCCCAAATACTATTAGTACACTTTTTGCGCAAAGACAAAAAGGCTAGAATAATTCAAGCCCTTTTGACGATTTTGTTTCATACATTCAGAATTGTACATCTCACTGCCCATCAGGTCCCTTTTGGGAGATGATCTTTAGGCAAGGTACAAATCTCACATAAATCTGATCAATAGATGCCACAATAACTTGAAAAAATGAATTTCTGGATCATACTTACGGTGTTTCCAACATGACTTTGCACACACTAGCCATTGTACTTAAACAATCAGTCGTATTTTCTATAGGCAGGGTCTTGTTCTAAAACAGAAAAAGAAAAACAATTATAATTTAAAACATAGGAATCCACCTACAAACCTGAATATGGTACAATATTAAAAGTAGCATTCTTTGACCATCGTGAAACTGAGGTTTCCCTATAACTTTATCAACAATGGTGCAGTCAAAACATTTCATTCTCAATCAGTTGCAGTCAGATTGAACCCTTATAGTTAACCATTGTTTCGATTATTATTTGTTTTGGGAGACACATTTTACTTTGGTACAGGTGCATGTGTTGAACAGCTTATTAAAGAGGCTGCAAGTGCTGTAAACACTTCCTGCAGGTAGCACCAGCAGCATGCATGCATGAAGAAGTCCACTACATAATTTTAGAGCTTTACACTAGATGCAGTCAGTCTCCAAGATGGTACTTCTTGAAACGATCCAGGACTCAGATGGAACTAGGTCTGACAACAGCAGCAGAAGCTTTTGTGGGTTTGGAATTTTACCCTTCAGAAATCAAGATATTGTCGCCTGGCCCTCTCCAGGGGACACTGCAATTTCTCACACCCGCTTGTTTCTTAAAAAAGAAAAATCACTCATAGGACATGGGCATTGCTGGCTGGCCAGAGTTTACTGCCGTCCCTAGTTGTCCTGGAGAAGGTGGTGCTGAGCTGCTTTCTTGAACCACTCTAGTCCACCTGCTGTGGGTTGACCCACAATGCCATTAGGGAGGGAATTCCAGGATTTTGACCCAGCTACAGTAAAGGAATGGCAATATATATGGTGAGTGGCTTGTAGGGGAACTTGTGGGTGGTTGTGTTCCCATGTATCTGCTGCCGTTGTCCTTCTAGGTGGAAGTCATTGTGGGTTTAGAAGGCGCTGTCTAAGGATCTTTGGTGAATTTCTGAAGTGCATTTTGTAGATAGCACACACTGCTGCTACTCAGTGTCAGTGGTGGAACGAATGGGTATTTATGGATGTGGTGTTAATCAAGCGGCTGCTTTGTCCTGGATGGTGTCAAGCTTCTTGAGTGTTGTTGGAGCTGCACCTATCCAGGCAAATGTGGAGTATTCCACGGACATGCTATGCGGAATTAAGATGCGAGTTACTTGCGAGTTAGCATTCCTAGCCTCTGACCTGCTCTTGTAGCCACTGTGTTTATGTGGCAAATCCAGTTGAGCTTCTGGTCAATGGTAACATCCAAGATTTTGATAGTGAGGCATTCAGTGACGGCAACACCATTGAATGTCAATGGGCAGTGGCTAGATTGTCTTTTATTGGAGATGGTCATTGCTTGGCATTTGTGTGGTGTGAATTTGCGTGGATTGAAATTTCAGTGTGGGGAGCGTTTTGGAGACATTGACTGTAATTCTATAAGTTTTAAGTTGCTTTTGGATAAGGATAGGTCTAGTCCTTGGGTAAAAGTACTAAATTTAGGGATGGCTAACTACCATAAGATTAGGCAGGAACTGGGGGTTGTAGATTGGGGGTAGCTGTTTGAGGGTATATCCTCAACTGCCAGGTGGGAATCTTTTAAAGTTGATTAGAGTTCAGGACCAGCATGTTTTTGTGAAAATAAAGGATAAGGATGGAAAAATTCAGGAGCCTTGGATGACAAGAGAAATTGAGAGTGTAATCAAAGAGGAAGAGGAGGCATAAATAAGGTTTAGGAAAATTAAGACAGACAGAACCCTCAAAGAATACAAATAAAGTAGGAAAAAACACAAACAAGGAATTAGGAGGGCTAAAAGGGGCCATGAAATGTCTTTGTCAAACAGAATTAAGGGAAATCCTGAGGTGTTTTATACATATATAAGGAGCAAGAGGGTTGTTAAGGAAAGTGTACGTACTCAAGGACAAAGGAGGGAAATTATGAATGGAGCTAGAGGAAATTGGTGAGATCATTAAGGAATACTTTGCATTGGTATTCACAAAGGAGGACATGGTAGATGGTGAGTCTTGAGAACGATATGTTCATATTCTGGGGCATTAAGGTAGAAAAGTCTCTAGGATCTGATGGACTCTATTCCAGAATGTGAAGGAAGGCAACTGAGGAAATTGCTGGAGCCTTGTATAAAATCTTTGTACCCCATTTAGTCACAGGAGAGATCCCAGAGGACCAGAGGATAACCAATGTTGTTCCTTTGTTTAAGAAGGGCGAAAGGAATAATCAAGGAAATTACAGGCCAGTGAGCCTTACATCAGTGGTAAGGAAATTATTGGAAAAGATTTTTAGGGATAGGATTTACCTACATTTGGAAAAAATATGGACTTATTAGCAATAGGCAGCATGGCTTTGTGTGAGCAATGTTAGATCTCACAAATTTGGTTGAATCTTTTGAGGAAGTGACAAAGATGATCGATGAGGGCAGGGCGATAGATGTTGTCTGTATGGACTTTAGCAAGCCTTTTGAAAAGACTGATAAAAAAGGCAAAGTCACATGGGATCCATGGTGAGCTGATAAGATGGATGCAGAACTGGCTTGGTCACAGAAGACAGACAGTAGAGGTGGAAGGGTAGTTTTCTGACTGGAGATCTGCGATCAGTAGTGTTCCGCAGGGATCAAATGCTGGGACCTCTGTTATTTGTAATATGTACAAATGATCTGGAGGAGAATGTAGATGGCCTATTTAGTAAGTTTGTGGTTGACAAAGACTGGGGGAGCTGTGGATAGTGAGGTGGATTTTTAGAGGAAACAGCAGGATATAGAGAGGCTGGAGACTTAGGTGGAGAAATGGCAGATAAAGTTTATTCCAGGCAAATGTATTTTGGAAGGTCTAATGCAGGAGGGAGGTATACAGTAAATGGCAGAGGAGTATCAACACACAGAGATGTAGGTGTAAATGTCCACAGTTCAATCAAAGTGGGAACACAAGTGGATAAGGTGGTCAGGAAGGCACATTGCATACTTGCATCTGTTGGTCACAACACAGAGTATAAAAATTGGCAAGTCATGTTGCAGCTGTATAGAACTTTAGTGAGACTGCTTTTGGAATATAGTGTTCAAGTCTCGTCACCACACTACCCAAAAATATGGGGAAGCTTTGGAAAGGGTACAAACTTGAAAGAAGTTTACTTATGTTGGTATGCAACACTTCATTGCATTTATGAACCTGATCAAAGCATTTAATTCAGCAAATCACAAGACTTTGTGGATTCCAAGAAACAAGGTCCCAATCGTGCAATTGCTTCATGCTGCTATGACTGCAAGGAGCTTGAATGGAACACCCTGAAACTGACGCCTTCAAAATCCAAACTGGGGTTAACTGAAGCAATGGGGTAGGCTAAAACTATTTCTAATCTACCTGATAGGGGTCAATCATCTTATCAAAGATCAGTTGTCTTGTAGGGTCGGTATTAAATACTGTATTAATGGAAATCACTTTATTCTTTGTTGCTTCCATGTCAAAACTAAAATAAATATCCCAGCCATTATGGACTGCAGTTTGTGGAGTACTCTAGTATCATTGCCCACACCAACAGGTTTGCACATTGTTATCAATCTCTCCAATTGCATGAGTGTTGCCAAAATAAAACTGATCTCAGCCCTCACCTGGTCAGCCAAATATTACACATCCCACATATGTTAAAGGAAACATTCTGAAATATGTTAAAAATTATCAATATCTTGGCAGCCACTTATCTCTAAAGACTACCATTGATGAGAAGATCCAGTGCCGAATTAGCAGTGCCAACTCGTTATTTTATGCACTAACTCCAGTTGTGAGTATTTGACAATAAAGACTCCTGCAAGTCAACACAAGTCTAAGTGTAGAGACCAGTTATCTTCACCAAAATCACACGGTGCCTCAATTTTATGTGGCATTCATGCACACTTGTTTTTATGGATTTGGTTCAAAAGCAGAATCCAATTTCTGCTCTTTTTAATGGTACAAAAATTTATAATCATTATCTCATCTGAACAATAGCAGTGCTGTTAATACTCAGGTGAGGTAATAGAGTCATAGGGAAGGGAAACAGACCCTTTGGTCCAACTCGTCTGCGCCGAACAGACATCCCCCAATCTGACCTAGTCCCATTTACCAGCATTTGGCCCATATCCCTCAAAACCCTTCCTATTTATGTACCCATCCTGATGCCTTTTAAATGTTATAACGCTACCTGCCTCGACCACTTCCTCTGGCAATTCATTCCATGTACGCACCACACTCTACGTGAAAAAGTTACTCCTCAGGTCCTTTTTAAATCTTTCCCCTCTCCCCTTAAACCTATTACTTCTAGTTTTGGATTCCTGCCACCAAGGGAAAAGATCTTGTCTATTTACCCTAACTATGCCCCTCATGATTTTATAAACCTCTATGAGGTCACCCATCAGTCTCCAACACTCCAGGGAAAAAAGTCCCAGCCGATTCAGCCTCTCCCTGTAACTCAAACCCTCCAGTCCTGGAAACATCCTTGTAAAGCTTTTCTGCAGCCTCTCAAGTGTAAAAACATCTTATAGAAGAGCTTCTAAAAGTGGCCTATTCAATGTCATATACAGCCACAAGATGACATCCCAACCTCAATACTCAATATTCTGAGCAATGAAGGTAATCTTGCCAAACAGCTTCCTCACCATCCTGTCTACCTGAGACTCCACTTTCAAGGAACTATACATTGACATCCCTTTGTCTCATTGTTTGGCAACACTCCCCACAGCCCTACCATTAACTGTGTAAGTCCTGTCCTGGTCTGCTTCACATTTATCTAAATTAAACTCCATCTGCAACTCCTTGACCCTTCTGGTCAAGATCCCATTATACTCAGACAGTCTTGACTGTCGACTACACCACCTATTTTGGTGTCATCTACAAACTTACTAACCATACCTCTTATATTCACATCCAAATCATTTATACGAATAATGAAAAGCAGTGGGTCCAGCAACAATCCTTGTGGCACACCGTTGGTCACAGACCTCCGGTCCGATAAGCAAACGTCTGCCACCACTTTGTCTCCTACGTTTAAACCAATTTTGTATCCAATTGGCTCGCTCAACTGGGGTTCTATGTAATGATCTAATAAAAAGGCAATTATTACTATATTGCAAATTAGACCAGTACCTGATCTGGTGCACATACCTCTGATACAAATTTAGTTGTTGCATCACTTAATGTTTTTAACATTGGTGTAGCTTCTGCGTAAAATAAGGACATTCTGTTGGCCATTTCGTTGTTTACTTCATTCTCAGCATCTAACTACACAAGCAGGATAAAAAGAGCACAGATTAGTTTTAAAGTTATGTAAACCCTAATTCACTAATTCCATTTTAGTCTCTGACACACTGTACTCACATGCATATTATTAATTCTATTACGACTAATTGTTCGTCTGTAATAGCTAAAGTCATTCTGGATGGCTGGATTTTTCATCTAGGACAGAAAACAACAGGATATTATAAATAAATAAATTTTGCATTTTATGTAAAAGACCACAGGCAAGTTTGAATATCGAACCTTAAGCTCATCAAAACGGAGAGTAAAATGCAGAATTTCAGCAAACTGTTTGGCCAGAGCTTGTTCCCGTTCCAGATGTTGAGTTGGCGTGTAAGGTGGATAGGTTAAAGATTCCAAAAGACTCTGCAATGCTTTCTCTGTATGGACAAATCAAAAATACGTAGTAAAAAGAGATTGCATTTTCCCACCACAAGTTAAAGTTTGCAACCATAATGGAGTGAGTCTCAAAAATTGTCACAGTTAGTAAACCAGGCTATCAGGAATCCAATTTAAGCAGATTTAGCAATAACAAACAACTGCACGGGCATAAGACTAATTGATTTCAAGCCATTAACACAACTTCAAATCAGCTATGCATTCGAAAATTCGGTGCGATATAATTGTGAATTGGTTAGAATCTTCTCCGCTTTCAGGAATAACATTTGCACAGACCTGCAATATCAAAGTTAAATGATTCATTTGATGGATTGAGACATTTGTTTACAAATGCAAGATAGAAAGCCTGATCCAATTGTGTCTGCCATCAGCTGTTTACCATTACCAACGTGTTTACACAAAAAAGTCACTTTTCAGGGGAGCTCCGGACTATCTAATGAAAATTATTGTTACTTAGTTTGTTTTACGGGATTGAGTTTGATGGCACATGTCTCATTGATGGCAAACTTGCAAAGTAATCTACATAGATAGCGGCAGAGTAAGACACAGTAGCGGGAGCTCCTCTGCTCCGTCCATTCTTTTTCTTTTTTTTAAAATCTTTCTCATTTCCTTCTTTTCAGCGTCTTTTTTCCAACTTCTGACTTGGACTTAGCCGGAGGTGAAAGGGAGAGCTGGCAAGTTCAGGAGGCGACTCCATGAGCAGAGACCAGCGTGGCGAGTCATGTCCCGGAGAAAACTTACCTTGAAGCAGCTGAGAGCTGGTATGGGGCAGACTGGAGGCTTGAAACAGAGCGGAGACAGTTTTTGGAATTGGGTCTGGAGCAGGTGGTCAGATCAAGTGTGGAAACCCCTACGCTGAACTACTACAATGTAATGTTTATTTGTAATTTATTTATTGACTGTGATGTCTATCCTTTTAACTATGTCATATTTCTAAATTATACTACAAATCACTGTAAAGTAATACAACTATTTTTCTTTTTATTCCTCTTTTTGTATCTAAGATTTGCACCTTGGTACTTTGTACCTAAGATGGCACCATAAGAGGTGACATTGTCAAACTTTTCAGAGCATTTCTGTACTTCAGTATGCATGACAATAAAGGATATTCTAATTCTAAATGTGATTTTCTATGTTACATCAGGTAAGTACAGTGTAACAGAGCTTCTATACTCTATCTGCATAAAAATGGTAAAAAGAAAGTTTAAAAGCTTACCCAATCTTATAGAGAATTCATAGAACCTCTTAAGTCTCCCAACTAATGGGCACACTGAGCTCCATGCTCTGTCCTGCAGCTGGCCATCACTGGGATTTTGAATTGCCTGGGAGAAAACAAAATGTTTCACACCGGCATCACACCTTAGAACTTTTGGATATTAATAGCTTATGATGTGTACGTTGAAATGCCATATGACAATTCCGGTTCTATAGAAAGTTCATTGCCAATATTAATTTTTCTTATGGAGTTGAAAAATCAGGCATTATAGGTATTTTATTCCCTATATTCAGTTCGGGTCAGTATAAAGCATTAGACTATATATGAAATCCCTCAAATTAGCATTGCCATCTTTAAGTACTGAAGCACTCCAAAATGTACATTAATAATAATTGATTCTAATCAGATTTCTCTGTGGAGCCATAGTACTTTAGGTGTTTCATATTCCGTGACGAGTATGGTTAAAAAGATTGCATAGCTTTCTAAAAGGAGTCAAATAAAATGTCAACTCATTCTAATACATTCTGCATATACTTTTAATAAATACAGAATGGTACAATTTGTTTTTGCAGAATTCAAAATAACATTAACACTCTACACCTTCATGTTCAAAATTAAATCAACACTTATAAATGAATGAATGTTACTGGCATACATCTCTTATCTCTTGTCCGGCTCCCTTATAAGCCTGCAGCTCTGTCAAAATGCTTTCAGAATCCTGCAGTACAGCATTCACTTGGTTCCAAATCTCCCGCTCTCCATCTGTAGGTTGCGCGTCTACACAAATATGAGAAGATTCGATGGTGAAATGAACCAAGATTTTTACATATTTAGTCTGACACTAAGGTGAATTTATAAAGAGAAAGATAAAGCCCGATTTCAAGAGGAATACTTCATTGATTTTTTAAAAAAAATTGAATGCTGTTATGCTGCAGCATGTGTTTAGTAAAAGAGTAGTATATATAGCTGCTTGTTAATTTTAAATGTTTCTATCTTATACATTTTGAATAAGCAATTGCAAACCTGTCTTTCTGCAACTTTCAGTTAATAAGTAAATTCAAATAATACAAATGATCAGTTTCTTGTGACGCTGTATTAAGTCAATATTACCTCTCATGAATTTTGACTAATGCTAATTATTGATATCAATGTTTGAAGAGCCAAGACAGGCTTTTATATTTCACTTCTTCATTCATAAACATTAAATGGATAAAGTTCCTCTCTCTAGGTTTAATGATGTGGAAGGAGTAAAACTCTGAAAGCTTGTATTTTCAAATAAACCTGCTGGATGATAATTTGGTGTCATGTGATTTCTGACCTTCTCTTGGTTCAGACCATTGAACTTTATGGTAGGACTTCTGTTCAACCAAAGGCATTAGCTGTCAGCAGACACCTGAATTTAGTCCCTTTAAGTTTTCAAAAAAAATGTGTAAATACTCTTTATTTGCAGTATGAATCCTATAATTTTTATTTCAATTCATCTCAAAATAATAAAACTTAAAATAATTAAATACCACATCTTCACATTAGAATGAGGCAGAAAGATCCAAGTCAACATGTGCCAGAAGTAAGTAATAATTTTAATTATGCTTTTACTAGATTGAATTCTGCAGAATGTTAAAATGGCATGCCTTGTGTTGCAGTCGTTGATGACTACCTGAAACTTTACCGTAAACTCTTGTCACAAGAGATAACTAGCTCATATGATTTAGAGGTTTTCTCAACTGAAAGCTAACAGCAACTTTTTCTTAAGCATGTTATTATATGCAGGGTAGTTTCAGGGATGTTCAATTTGAAACACTAACAAAGGAATGGGGGCCATGAATAGTGCTAATTATTTTAACCTTGTTATTAACAATTCACACTAGTGAAAAAGAATACCAGTGGTGTACAAGTTAATACAAAATAATTCATACCATAATGAAGTATTTAGGATTATATTTTCCCCTACACATGCCCACCTCATTTAGGACAGTCAATTCTGCAGAAATAACCTGTCAGCATTGTGTTGTCACAAATCATATCTGAATAATCTTTCAGTTTTATCACCTCTACAGAAAGTTAAGAAATTGATTGTAGATCACCAGAATTATTTACCATAAATAATCATTACCAAGCCACTTGAAATTTCTTAGAACACCTTTTATACCCCACGAATGCTACATCACTTCCTAACATGTTCAAAGCGAAAGGTTTTCAGAACAATGGCTGCATTAGCGTGAAGGAAATATTTAGGAAGTATGTTGGATTCCATTTTAAGCTGTCAGATTTAAGTTGTCTGCAGATTCTAATACAGTACAGTATGTGGTGATAACTGAATATAAATACAGCAGTAACAACTCATTTAATAGTGTTAGTTTCAAAAAAAACTTCTGCACTTAGATCTGTAATTTTCAACTTTAGTTATTTTAGCTGCAAAATATCATCAATTACATTGTTAACTTTGACTTAATGCAGTTTGCTGCAGTTTTGATAGAACAGATAAACTTTTATTTTAGTAGGTGAGGCAAGCAAATAAATACCACAATAAATGGCAGGTCCACTACAACAGTTCCCGTCAATTTCATTTTCAAGCACAAGATGATATTATTGCAACTGACACAAAACTCCTCTTTCACTATTTTGTTAAAAAACCCTCTCTTTCACCTCTGTGCGACCACTCACTCCCCTATTCCTTGGGTATAGTCTATATAACACATGCTTCATGTGTGCCTTAGAATCATCATCAAATCCAACAGCCATTTTCGCCTTCTATATCTTTCACCTAACCGAGAAATCAATTTTTCTGAACCTGTATCCCTCATTTCCTAACTCGGCAAATAAAAAGCAACAAAGTGATCAATAACTTGCCATTAATCTACATAAGGTTACCAAGTTCTCTGCAAATTCTTCAATGTTGTCTTAATGTATTCATTTTCATTTTGTAACCCATAATCAATTAAAAAAAAAACTGATTTCAAGGAGTAGTCAAATTATGACAATTCTACTATTAATATATGTAAATATATTTAAATAAACAATTTTATATCATTTATGATGTTTAAGAAGCTAAATTAATGAAGTTTAACTAGAACCTACATTGCGCTGAGCAGTAGGCAGGAAGACTTTTACAAGTAATTTCACGGCATCATTTTTGCTATCCTTTATTTAGTTTGAGCAAATGTTACATGGAATGAGGTTTTTTTTTTAAAATCAGTTTTGGAAACATTGGAAGAAATTGATCATTAAGCTAGAATTGCCTTAGAGAGGAGTAAAGTGCATCAAAGCTCCCATGAGCTTGATTTACAAGTAAATAAGCAGCATATAAGCAAATACAACTTCAACACATCATGCACCAAATTGGGTTAGTACACAGCAATTAGATTCCTGTAATTATGTACATTTCTAAGCAGTGCATTATCCCATCAAAAAGATAATTAGAATAACCCTCTATATTACATAAAGCATAAAGCCACATATGCTGTGAGTGATTTCTGCCAATACCCCCACCGTACACTGTAGCCAACTAACAAAGAAAACCAGCTTATTAAAATCATGCAGGAATATATAATAATCACCAGGTTCACAAAATCAGAGTGGAAAAAATGATAGAAATCTAAATTTTATATTCAAACCTAATGAAATTAAAGACTTAGAAACAACAAAACTAAGTTTAAATGTATGTTTACTACGTGATTAGAAACTATATTTTGCATCTCATTGAAAGTTTTCATGTTGCTTCAATTAAATTCCTTAAATAATTAAATAAATTGTGTGACAGTAAATGGTGAAGAGTAGCAGATTCATATGGCAAGCCTCATTGTTGAATACATTTTTCCACACTGAGATTTCTTTAAAATGGCATATTCTAAGAAATTAACTCAACAGAGTTAGAAATTCCAGTTGAAGAATCATGCATTGCATATTGTCATCCAAGGGGCATGCAAGGAACAAAATGTTACTACCACTACTTAAATGACCTTAAACATTTGTCTTGTATACAACAACAAACCATTTATGCGCTACAGTGATCTGAGGACTATACTTTTCCAAATAGAATTCTTCATGTTAATTTAAAATGTACATAATTTCAGAAAATAAGTTAGATTAATCCAAAGAGAAGTGTGCTTAATAAACAATAAATTATGGGCAAATGACAACATTTTGATTTACTCTAGATTATACTATCGTGCAAGCTATTTAGTTAGTTGTTTAAACTGTTTAAAATCATGTCCAAATATGGAGGAAATATTTCTAACTTTAGTGGAAAGAAGGTATTTTTAATTGGATACAACTGAAGTGCTAAGTGTTTTGTTTGGTTTTTTTTTAGCAGCACAGAGCATGATATTAATTTGCCAGACCAAATGACCATAACCATCATAGCACGTTCACTAACTTGGTGTTTTGGGTTCTTTTACTATTGCAAACTCTATTGTTGTCCTTGGTTGCAGTGCCAACTGATAATGGAAAAATTGTACAATGTTTGAACAAATTTAGGAAAGTTGTAGTATTGTAGACACCCAAATATACACCATTTTAGTTCCTTTCACACCCCAATTTCTCTGTTCTACAGGCACATGCATATTGGTTTTATGATAAAAGCCAAGCAACAGTCTATTCTCACTTTCAAAGTCAAGAAAAAAATTTGGCCCTTGATCAAACTCTGTGCAAGTGAGAACTTTTAGCAGATTCCCCATTTGGTTCCTGAAAGAGAAAAAAAGGGAAGAGATAGATGCACTATGTGGTGAATATTAAAGGCTACTGAGGGGAAATATACCATCAACTTTGCTCTGTTGGTAGAAGTGAATAATTTCCATAAGTATTTTGTTCCTCAACCACATTTTGTGTGAAGGATTTGATTTAAAACAGCTGAAGCTTAGGCTTATAGTGTTCATTGCTGCCCAGCACTGCAACTTACTTTCAAAATCCAGGAAAAAATGTGGATAGTTTTCAATCTCCCTGGTTAGGACCTTAAGCAGATTACCCATCCCAGCAACCTGATTAAAATGGAACACATAGTTTAAATGAACATTAAATAATGTAGAACATTTAATAAGTGCAGCTGTGAATTCAATTTAAAAACTGGAAGTAAAATTATATAATTAAAACATTTAACATTAAATATCTTTCATACAGAATTATCATTTGTTCTAGTTGCTTCCCACAATAAGACTATAATACACGATTTGAACAGTTTCTATGTTTATCATCAGTTTAAAAACAAATAACCATATTCTTCAGGTTCATGTTACAGATGATGGGAAGCTATGATTTCAAAAATAAAATGAAACCACTAAGAAACCGACGGTAAGACTGGCAGCACAGGAAGAGACAGACAGTCAGTAACTGAAAGCAAAGACAAAATACTGTAGATGCTGGAAATATGAAATAAAAACAGAAAATTTTGGAAATACTCAGAAGGTCCTCCAACATCTGAGGAGAGAGAAAGTTGGTTAGCGAACAAATATTTACACACTGTCCTGTCATGATATTACCTATGGCAGGAGAAGACTGATGCCATAGCAACTTTTACTGCAAAGGCCAGTGGCAGGCAAGGTGCAGGACGGGGGAGGCTCTGGGTGAGAACCTTTTTTGGGGATCCTTTGGAGGATCCCATTCTCAACTTCCCAACATCGTCATACCCTCCTTTAACTTTCCACACTCGGCCACTTGCACCCATTCCTGTCCCTGGGGCCTGCCATCTGAGCCCCACCAATACCATGAACAATCCTGACATTGGGGGCATCCATAACCACCCCTTCTTTATGAACTGACTGTAGTCACATTGATGAGTATCAAATTACCAGATGCGACTGTGACTAGAGGGCTGCCAGCCAATCAGATTATATGATAGCTCTCTAGGGCAAAACATCCTTTCCAATGGGGACAGCAGACTTGATCCTAGGCAATTTCAAGGCCTTTGCAATATTATATGGATACGTGGCAACCAGTATTGGCAGAGATAGGCCATCCATCAACTCTTTGGTTGACAGGGCAAGTAAAAATCACACCCAAGATTTCATGACTTTTCTTTCAGAACCTTTGAAGAATCATCTGAAGAAAGGTCCATGAGCTAAACAGTTGCTAGGATCTTATAGGGCCTGAGTCAGCTATGGCGAGATTTGTGGCAGAATCAGATGAGAAGTCTAGCAAGGCTAATCTCAGCAAACTCGGGAAAACTCAACATTCAAAGCAAAATACAAATAAAAATAAACTTGTACATGAAGCCTATAATCAAAGCCATTATTTCAAAGAAATAAACTCCTGCATGTTTAATAGCATCTTTCACAATCTCAGGACATCTAAAAGCACCTTACACTTAATGCTGTTATGTAAAATCTCAGCTGCCAATTTTGCATACAGAAAAGATCCATAAACAACATGACGTCTAAATGTTCTTTAATAATAATATTGGCTATAAGATGGACATTGATTTGGATATTAGGTGTGGTGGTGGAAGGTTCCCTGTTTGTCAAAATCAGGACCTGTCATTTTTTTATGCCCACCTGAGGGCAGATACATCTTATCCAATAATGTAGCACTCTACTTGTATCATTCTGAAGGGTGACAATAATTTAAACAGTTATCATTACACTGGATTTGGGGAATTTTATTAGCATTTTAAATCACATTCCCGACATGTAACTTGATAGCAAACATGTCTTTTCAGTGACCTCTGCTTCACTCACTGTTATTCATCAATAGCTAAATTCGCCAAATAGATTTGGATGGGGTTTAATCAAGGCAGGTGAGGTGGAAAAATATGAAGAGCTGCACACAGATCTTGGAGACGAAAGTGAGTTGGTGGTGTGTTCCAGTTCACTCACATGTATACTGCAGCCTGTAGCTGACCAGGAATTCCCTCTCTTATTTCTTTTCACATTCTGGCTGAGTTATGAATGCAACTTCCTTAGCCTGCCAGATCTGCTGAACTTTTCCAGCAACTTCTGTTTTTGTTGCTTAGCCTTCTAGTCTTGGACTCAAACCCGGACCTTCTAAATCAGAGGCAGGCTGAGTTTTCCAAGCTTTTCCTTTAATTTTATGTCCAATTTCCTTTTAGTATGTGTTCAATTAACTGCGATGACTCTTCCAGGAATGCCTACCTTGAACTAGTTATTCTCTTCTCCCAGCTGGAATTTCCATTTGGCCTTTCTAGCTTATTCACCTTTGCTTTCTACTTCCTCCCTTTTTGTTTTCGGATATCTAGTCAAACACAACCTGTTTCTAAAGATTTATTTCCTTTCTCTCCTGCTTCATCTTATTCCAAACTGTTCTCATTACATCTGAAGATGTACTTTTAATGCCACATGTACACTCCCAATGCCTCTCTAATGCCTCATAGAATGATTCATTCTACCATAAAGCTGTCCTGCTCCACATTTTCATTTCATGCCTCACTTCACCTGGCACTTTAACAAAAAAAAAAGTATCTTCCTTTCAGGTGCGAAGGATCAGAAGCTCCACCAACTTGTAAGTACTGAAATCTGTCCAGGTCCTTCCTCCCTTTTCCTTCCATCTGACCCCACCCTCTCACTTCAGCATCACCACCTCACTTACACCTTGATTGCATGATGCTGAGCTCTTCTTTCATTGCCTCTACCTCCATACCCACTTCTTTGACCAGGCATCCTTCCCCTGCTTAACAGAACCCTTCATCTATCTCCAAAATTTTCCATGCACCTGTACATTTCCCAATGGCTGCTAACCGTCTCATTGAGAACCTAATATAAACAAACATTGACCACGTCATTTTCTCTGTTCCTCTCACTCAGAACCTCTGCAACCTGTTCTCTTGGGTCCAATCATAGCATAAGCATCAAACCCGCTTTTCAGGGGTGGCACGGCTGTTGTCTGTTGTACCGAGCTCTACCTGGTAGAGGCTGAAAATCAACCCTCTCTTACCTCCCTCTGGGCTGTGACTCCCATACCAAACTCAAGCCAGAATATCCTGGAGCATCACTAACCTCATATTTTCTGGAGATCTTCCATTTGCTGCATCCAATTGCACTGCTTGCTTTTACCTCTTTCCCATAATCCATAAAGAGGACTGCCATGGTTAATCCATTGGGCATCCTTCTGAAGGTACTACTGTTTCATAGCATTGACACAGTGTCATAGTGAGGTCGACTGAGCTAACGGATGTGTTGTCCCAGTCGAGTGGGACAACACATCCATAACAGCACCAGTCAAACAGAGACATGCCAGGGAATTCCTGGAGGCCTGGCATTTCAACCAGAACTCCATCAACAAATACATTGAACTGGACCCGATATACAAACCACTGAAAAACCAAGGCGCAAGTGATGCCAACCACCCTAGCAAACCGAGGGATATAAATAACAAGCAGGACAGAACACCAACGCTTCACCGGAGGTACACTGATGATGTTACCTTGCAGATGTTTTGTCACTCTGCTATCAAACGCACCGGCTAGCAAATCTACAACTTCTATTGACCCTTGATTATTTATCTGCAGTTATTGGGCAGCTGTTAATTTCAGTGCCCATTTTATCAGTTGAGATCAGGAGTGGGAGGGAAGGTACTGAGCTGGGCAACAGTCCTAATTGACAAGCCAACCCGCTGCCTCACTAAATTCACTTCCTGCAGCGGTAGGCAATATTCAGACTATTAGTTCAACCTAATACTGTCCCATAGAACATATATTGTCCTATTTTGATTCAATTTAATTCTCCCCTTGTACAGTTTCTTCTGATGTACACTGATGATTATTTTGATGCCCTCTATCAATTCAACAGTTTCCAGTGTCTTGGTCTCAAATGCATCTTCTTCCTAAGGGATGTCCAATCCCTTTATGTCTCTGACTCCCCATGGGATCATCTCAGAACTTTCTGCTTCCTTCTCAAATGGAGACTGAACAAGTCCCTGTCCAATGCCACACCCCTCCGTCAGGCAGGGTTTGCTCTCAGTCTGAATAACTTCTCTCTTAACTCTGCCCACTCCTCCAAATGGCAGGTGCTGCTGTTATACCTACATGATTCCCAGTAATGCTTGCCTCTCTGTGGAAAGTGTGGAACATCCATTGTTTCATTTCACTCGGGCACCACTCATCATCATTTTTACTGGCAAATGATGACTGTATCTTTGTCACCTTCTGCTACTGCCAGGAACTGAGAAAAAAAGACCAGTTACCAATTTTCATTCAGCCCTCACCTTCATTTGGTCTATCTGAGTCTTCCTTTCCTAGACTTCTTGGTCTCCATTTCTGGAGTTGGATTTTTATAGCACATCATTAGGTAACCCAAGGACTCGCATAGCTACCTCGACTACAGTTCCTCACACTCTTCTTTCTGTAGAGACTGAATTCCATTGTTAGTGTTTCTCCAACTCCATATTCTGATGATGCTATGTTCCACACTAGTGCTTCCGATACGTTGTCCATTTTCCTCAACCGAGGTTTCCCACCCAGTATGGTTGATAAACTCCTCCAAAGTGTTCAGTCATTTTCACACACCTCATCTCTCATCTCTTTCCCTCTTTCTTAGAGGCATGTCAGGGTTCCCCTTGTCCTCACTTTTAAGAATTTGCATATCTTCAGTCAGAAGTGTTGAGTGGATGACCCAACTTGGCCTGCTCCTGAGGTCCCCAGCATCGCAGATGTCAGTCTTTAATCAAATTAATCAATTCTACCTAATATCAAGAAATAGCTAAAGACACTGAATACTGCAAAGGTTAAGGGTTCTGATAACATTGCAGCATACAACGCCCCACTCAAACCCAGGCAACTCTTGATCAAGAACAAAATGATGGAGAGGTCATTGACAGTGTTGACAAATGTCACGTGCAAAGGAATAATCTACTGACTGATGTCCAGTTTGGGTTCCACCGGGGTTACTTGGCTCCTATTCTCATTATAGCTTGGTTACAAAAATGGGCAAAAGAGTTGAACTCCAGAGGTGAGGTGACAGAGGCTGCCCTTGACAACCAGGCAACAATTGACAGAGTATTCCATCAAGGGGGCCAAGCAAAAAAGTCGTCTGTGGTTGTCAGAAGTTAATAGTTTCAGTTCCAGGATACCAATTCAGGAGCTCTTCAGGTTAGTGTCCTTGGTTGCATCATGGCCATCTGCAGAAGTGGGGGTCTTCACTAATGATTGTATAACATTCAGCATCAGTCATGCCTCTTCAGATATTGAAGCAATTCATGTCCATGTGCAACTAAACCTGGTGAATATCTATGCTTAAGCTGACATGTGGCAAGTAATGTTTGCGCCACACACACCAGGTAATGATGATCTACAACAAGTGAGAATCTAACCATTAACATCTGATGTTCAATGTCATTATCATTGCTGAATCTCCCAATGATAATATCCTGGGGATTATCATTGTTGAAAAATAAACTGGAAAAAGAACAAAAAAACTGGAGGGAATCACCCTAGACACTAATTTTCTACCTCAGAGGGCTTTGGAATCTTAATTCATTGTGTACATTCAAGACAGAAACTGACTGCGTTCTGATGACAAAGGATACAGAGATAGTGCAAGAAAGTCGCACTGAGGTAGATGATCAACCGTGAATCAAGTCAATTGCATAGCAAATTTGTTAACAGGTTGAATGGCTCACTCTTGTTCCCATGTTCCTATGCTTAGGTAAATGTGATCAGCCTGTAATACTTGAACTTTGTAAAATAACAAGTGATAAATGAGACAGATAGTATCTGACAACAAATCAAGTTTGCAATTTGCAAAAACAGAACTCAAATGTTGCAAAACTATTTATTGCACAGATTACTCATTGCACAGAGCCTACTGGTGCAGTAGTAATATCCCTAACTCTGAGCCAGGAGACCTGGGTTCAAGGGCCACCTGCTGCAAAAGGTGTGTAATAACATCTCTGAACAATTTGATTGAAAATATCCAAAAATTTAGTTTCAAATTACAATGCAAAACAAATTTAAAGCTCTATATTGTCTTGCATACATGCCAAGACTTGGACTTTGACTTTTGCAACTAAAACAAGAATCATATATTTAAGTAGATGCGGTGAATCGAAAAGGTTAGTGACAAGTTCCCCATTGTAGAGGTTTGTATTACAGTAAGCAGAGCATCTCTTGTACCACAAACTTTCGTACCAGCTAATATTGTGGTTCAAGACATTTTTCAAGAACAGGTTGCTCCAGAAACCGAATGAGCTCCAAAAACTCAAAGAAGCAACATGACCTATTGAATGCAGTCAATGTATAGTTAGTTGACCACCAAATAGCTCTCCACACAAATAAGTGTCTAGTGAACAGAATAAAAACAGGATTTGCTGCATGTAAGTTTTCTATCTTCCAAATTTCTCTCCAGCATGATGCTGCGCAAAGCCAATACTACATGAATAATATGCTTGTGTACATGACATTGTGAGCAAAGGGAAGAGGACAAATTATGGTTTAATCCTTTCTAATAACTTAATTTTATATGTATATAACAAAATCCTAATAATTTAAAAAATTCAATTCATGCACGCAACAGAGGAAGATGCAACATGGTTTTACAGGTGTTTGGTAGTGTGTAAGTTTGCATGATAAAACATTAGGATACTAATTAAATATCTGTCTCCTCCTATATTGCTGGTAAAAGCCCTGTTCCTGTTATGTTTCTCCAGCCTATTTACAGAGGCTGGAAATATTCCTGAATCCAATGCATGTATGTAAAAATCCATTAGCTTTGGATTGCATATACTTTTGGAATTGGGATGATGTAAAAGCTCCAATACATAAATATGGCAAGCAATTAAAGTGTTACTGTTCAAAAGTGCTGACTGTTGTCCAGTGTTTGAGCTAAAGCTAATAAACTCAAAATTGTAAAAAAAATTGATTTATTCTGACCAGAAATAAATTAAGGTGTCTAGCATACCAGAATGTAAATGGCCATGACATGAAATGTTAATACATTTAAACATAAATCTTGTGTCTTCAGTTATCAAAATATTAATTAATCAGTATTTTCAAGAGTTCAGAGTAACATTTTGATGTATGTCACTCTAAAGAAAATTAGATTAAATTGTGTTGAAGAAAGCTTTGAGGTCTGCACCAATCGAAAACTGATAGTGAATCTCACTGCGACCCTTTCCCCAATATTGTCAACTTAGACTTGCTTGTGATTCCAAGCTGTATATTACCAGGATAATGCCTGAAATTTTAACTTCATCGTGTGGAGAATACTGGCCCATATTTCAGTAAGTGACAGATGGAAAGAACTTGCAGCTTTGTAGTACTGTTTAAAACATCAAGACTTATGAACTCTCCTTATGCAGTAAATCTCCTGTATCCCACAAAATCACAAATTGCAAATCTGCCTATCTGTACCAAAAAACAAGAAACAACAAAAATCGAAATCCACAGGCAAAACTTGCATATCCATAATTTTTAACCTTTTTTAATGAGCTCAGCACTCACAAATTTTATCATTCGTAGGGGTTCTCAGGAATGGAATGACTGTACTTTTCAAGTATAGCCACTGTTTTAGGCATATCCATAGGATCCCTACAGTGTGGAAACAGGGCCTTTGACCCAAGAAGTCCACACCGACCCCTCAGAGCATCCCATCCAGACCCATCTCCCTATAACCCATCCAATCTACACATCCCTGAACACTATGGGCAATTTAGCATGGCCAATCCACCTAGCCTGCACATCTTTGGACTGTGGGAGGAAACCGGAGCACCCGGAGGAAATCCACGCAGACAAGGGGAGAATGTGCAAACTCCACACAGACAGTCGTCTGAGGGTAGAATCGAACTCGGGTCCCTGGCGCTGTGAGGCTACTGAGCCACCGTACAATTTACACCTGTCAATTTGTGCTGACCAAGATCTGACAACAAGTAATGGGTTAATGACCAGATGTGGTGCTGATAGAGAGATTGGTATTGGCCACAGCACCTTGGAAAGCTCTCCTGCTCTTCTTTGAATTATCTCATGAGACTTTTAACATCCAACTGAGCGCAAACAAAGCCTGTGTTGAAGACTTCATCCAGTCTACGTAATGTACGAGTTTCTCTGGAATGGGGTACAAAACCAGAATTTTCGGATTCAGAGGCAAAAGTATTATCACTGATCCATAGCTGAGGTACTGTACACATACAAATGGATTGAAATTTCCCCAACATTTCACCTTGATTTCATCAAGCAGGCAACATCAACATAAAATAAACAAGTTGAAGCAGTTAAGCCTAATTCTTGCGTAACAAGGTGTAGAGCTGGATGAACACATCAGGCCAAGCAGCAACAGAGGAGCAGGAAAGCTGATGTTTCGGGTCTGGATCCTTCTTCAGAAAGAAGGGGCCAGGCCCAAAACGTCAGCTTTCCTGCTCCTCTGATGCTGCTTGGCCTGCTGTGTTCATCCAGCTCTACACCTTGTTATCTCAGATTCTCCAGCATCTGCAGTTCCTACGAACTATAAACCTAATTCTTGCCTTCTTATATGAGTAAATAGAGCTACTTTAATGATAAAAACAAGGTAATGGAGATTTTATATTGGGATCTATTTTCCTACAGAACATGTTAATTAATGATTTATGCGAGGGGTGCATGGCCATTTTGCACTGACAGGATACATACACCAAAGCATAATCTTACATGAGTTACAATGTGTTTTGGAAGATTCCATATAAATGCAAAAGCCGCAAAGTTATTTAGTTTTTAAGGGTAATCAATCAAAACTTTGTTATTTATGTGTAATATACTATTAGATTTTGTTTAGAGAAACTGGGAGCAGCCAGGGGATTTCTCAGTGTCTAGCTTCCTCTTTTGTGATTGCAGGCTGAGGGGACTGCTGAGAGGATGTCGAGTTGAAATCTGTGTGTGAGTTGTAACATTGAAGCTGGGGGCTGTGCACACTTGTTGAGCTGTGACCCACTGCAAGTTGATTTGGCAGAAGTCAGCCACGAGCAGAGGGAGCAGAGAAAGGCTGTTCTAGCAGACTCCTCAGAGCTGGGTCAGCACAGCCTACAGAGGAATGCAGAAATGGATAAAATAATGTGTTGGGAGCTCTCTGAAAAACTTTTCATTTTCAGCTAAAATTCAATGGAAAACAATGCGTTAGCCAGCATTGACACCAAAGATGCAGAGGTCAAAATTCAGTGAACAGTTTTTGCAGCATTTATGATGACCTCCAATTACTTCCTGTGGCCCTAGGGCTCTGGGCTTGATGCCATTTCCACTGCCGCTTGTGCCTCCAAGATGCTTCAGGAAGGAGGTGGCAGCTCTGATTCCATCCCGTCCCTGACTTTTTGGAATGAAAATACACTGGCTGGGCAACGTCAGTCAGAGATCACAATATTGAGAAATGGAAGACCTCATGTACTGGCATGGATAGACGACTGGCTAACTGGCAGAAGCCAGAGAGTGGAATTAAAGGCATCTTTTTAGGATGGCAGTCGGTGACTTGTGGAGTCCCACAACTGTTCACATTATACATTAACGAACTGGGCAAAGGAGCTGAAGGCATTGTTGCTAAATTTTCAGATAGGTGGCGGGACAGATACTGTTGAGGAGGCAGGGAGTCTGCAGAAGGACTTGGACAGGGTAGGGTCCACCAGTTATCATGGTAGGACAGTGGGAAAAACGGCAGATTGGAATACAGTATGGCAAAGTGTGAAGCTATTTTGGTAGTAAGAATAAAGACATAGACTGTTTTCTAAATGGAGAATGGCTTTGGGAATCTGAAACATTAAGAGACTTAGGAGTCCTAGTTCAGGATTCTCTTAAGGTTAACATGGAGGTTCAGTTAGCAGTTAGGAAAGCAAATGTTAGCATTCATTTTGACAGACTAGAATACAAGAGCCGGGATGTACTATTGAAGTTGTATAAGGCTCTGGCCAGACCACATTTGGAATATTGTGAGCAATTTTCGGTCCTGGATCTAAAGAAGGATGATTTGGCCTTGGAGGGGATCCAGGAGAAGTTTACAAGAATGATTCTGTAGATGAAGGGATTGTTATATGAGGAGTGGTTGAGGACTCTGAATCTGCACTTAATGGAATTTAGAAGGAATGGGGTTGGGCAGGGGGGATCTCATAGAAAGTTATAGAATACTGAGAGGCCTGAATAGAGTGGACATGGAGAAGATGTTTCCACTAGTAGTACAGACTAGGACCAGAAGGCACAGCCTCAGAGTGAAGAGATTACCCTTTAGATATTTCTTGAGTCAGGGGCTGGTGAATCTGTGGAACTCATTGCCACAGAAGGATGCGGAGGCAAGTCACTGAGTGTTTTAAAAATAGAGATAGACAAGTTCTCGATTGGTAAGGGGATCAAAGGTTACAGGGAGATGATAGGAGAATGGAGTTAATAAACATATTAGCCATGACTGAATGATAGAGCAGATTCGATGAGCTGAATGGCTTAATTCTGTTCTTCCATCTTATGGACTGAAATGTTTTGGTGGAATGTATGTGGCCTACTGGCCCGAAGTTGGGCGCCATTAATTTACAACACATTAATAGCTGTATAGTGTAGGTCAGCAGATGCAACTACTCACAAACGAATACAGAACTACTGTGCCTGAAACAGCGGTAAGTAGTTGTGAGGCATAAACCTGGACACTCTTTACATTGTCCTATATGGTATTCCGTCTTATGCATAAACTGACTTGCAAATGGACTCCAGAATGGAACCCGTTTGCAATGTGGGAATTGCCTGTACAAGGTTACAAAACTGGTTTGGTTTCTGCAGCTAGAGTTTGTGTTTGGCTTTCCTATAGTGACAGTAAAGTTATCCTAAGAGAGACACTAATATAACAATTCACCTTCAAAGGCAAAAATGTCTTCATAACAATTTCAAACATGTATCAAATCAAGACAGAAATTTGAAACTGAAAGTGTGTCTTAATTTAGTTCCATTAACTTTTGGTCACAGAATGAATTTGCAGGGTGAAAGAGAAAGGAAGATTACCAGGCAGAAATTAATTATTGATGAAAGAGATAGAAGAATAGGTTTTGCTGTTTTTGTTACGTAACTTCACTAGCGCATTTTCTTTTAGAAAGTGAAATATTTCACAATATTAAGATTTCCATTGTTTATGTGTTTATAATTTCTATTTCTTTTGCACTGATTTTAACACAAGGATACCAAGTTATGTTTATTTGAAATGACAAAATGTAACAACAATGAAAGAAAATAGATACGCAGGTAGCATAGTAACAAGGCTTCCCATAGCAACAAGATGCTGTTCTGTTGCCTTTCACTGCTGCTGTTATGCCCAGAGCACAATTATCAAGTGGAATCAGCCAGCTGTCAGAGATCATCTCCAAATGTAGCTCTTGAATTTCAGGATTAGTCAAAGCCAGGCAGGACTTCCTTTTTTGCTAAAGTTACAGTTAAACATAAATACAGTAGATAACGGCTGTAAATCGATATTCTTTCTTTGCAAGTTAAAGCTCATAGTCTAGTCGATAAAATAAGTTGAAGAAAAAAGGCATGATTTTATGAGAAAGCTTTCTAATAACTGGAATGATAGAAGATCCAGCACACATTTCACATGTATATTGGGAAACAGCAAGAACACAGTCAAAGATAGAAATAGGGCAATCCTTCAGAGTAAACCCTATTAAAATATTTCTGCGATTTCTCTTTCTTTCATATTCATTCACCAGATGATGGCATCACCGGTTAGGCCTGCATTTAGTGCCCGCCCCTGGTCAATTCAGAGTCAACCCATTGCTGTGGGTCTGGAGTCACATATAGGCCAGAGAGGTAAGGATGGCAGTTTCCTTCCTTAAAACATCATTAGTGAACCAGAGATAACACAGTATGGAGCAGAAGGAATACAGCAGGCCAGGCAGCATCAGAGGAGCAGGAAAGTTGACATTTCGGGTTGGGATCCTTCTTCAGAAATGGGGAAACCATACAGGTTTTTCTGAGAATCGACAATCCTTAGACTCTGAATTCTAGATTTTTAAAAAATTGAGCTCAAATTCCACTATCTGCCGAGGTAAGGTTCGAACATTGGTCCCCAGAACATTAACTCAGTCTCGGGATTAACAGTCCTGTGACAATACCACTAGGCCATCGCTTCCCCATTGTGCTCAGTCACTCTTAGTAAGCATGCTCCAGCCAGCTTAAAAGAACTGATTATTTATGATGAGGAGAAGATGAGTCTTTTTTTCCCGTGCATGTAGCTTCACTGGGCATATTTAAGAATGAGAACAGTATAGCATAATACTTAGGTTACTGGACTGATGATTCCAGAAACAGGTATTCAAATCCCACCATAATATCTGGGGAATTTAAAATCAATAAAATAAATTTGCAATTAAAAACATCAGTAATAGGGACCACGGAACAACCAGATTGTTGTAAAAACTCAGATAGTTCACCAACAATCTTTAAGAAAGGAAATTTATGTTTCTTACCTTGACTGGCGAAGTCCTTCTCATTACTGTTTAGAATCAATTAATCCAAGAAGCTCTGGCTCATTCATCAACAATCTCTAAACCCACGATCCCACCATCTAGAAAGAGCATGGACATCAACACTGCCTGCAAGTTGCACACCATCCTAATTTGAAACAATGGTCAGAATCTTGTTGAGGCATCAAGGGTCTTGCCTGCCAACTGGTGAGCCAGTGACAGATGTACATTCCCTGTTTACACAAAGGCCTACTGAACCATAAGTGAGTCAGACAGTGATAAGACCACCAGCAGGCCTTCCCCTGGGATTGAATCAACTCCTTGGGGGCAGAAGTCTTGCCTACTGATAGCTGTTGGCCAATTAAAGGTTCACAGGTCTTGCTTTCAGCAGCGCCACCAGGGAGGAGAAGGCTGCTATCAAAAGGACAGACACCAAAGTCCCACTATTATGGAGTGACCCAGGCTACAGGTAAGTCATTTTGGAAGGTGAGTTTTGCGGGGGGTGTCAAGGAGAAATGAGTAAAGGGGGAATTTGCAGCAAGATGGTTCTCAACAGACACCTGTCCCAATGTTTCCCTAAGTCCAGTTCCTCCATTATACACTGAGTGCCATTGATCACATGTTCCCACCCACCATCATGCTCGACAAACATTCCTATACTTGGCCATGGCAGCACTACACACAGTGCAAAGCGTCAAGACAGGCATTTGCAACCATCTTCAGACTGATATCTCAAGTTTTTCTCAGCAAAAAAGTGCAATAATATGTCCTGAAATCAGTGCAGATATAATAGACCAAATGGCTTCCTTCTACACTGTAACCATGTGATGATTCTCTGATTTTGAATTCTGAGATTGACTTAAATTTTCAAGCAGTGTCAAGCAGTAACATAGAAATTAGGTGCAGGAGTGAACCCTTCAAGTCTGCACCACCATTTGATATGATTGTGGCTGATCATGCTATCTCAGTATCCCATTCCCACCCTCTCCACATACCCCTTGATCCCTTTGTCCACAAGGGCCATGTCCAGCTCCCTCTTGAATATATCTAATGACCTGGCCCCAACCGCTTTCTGTGGGAGGGAATTCCACAGGCTCACAACTTTGAGTGGAGAAATTCTTCCTCATCTCAGTCCTGAATGGCTTACCCTTTACTCTTAGACTGTGACCCCTTGTTCTGGACTTGCCCAACATGGCGAACATTCTTCCTGCATCTAGACTGTCCAGGCCATCGGGATTTTATATGTTTCTATGAGATCCCCCCTCATTCTTCTAAATTCCAGGAATACAAGCCTAGTCAATCTAGTCTTTCATCATATGGCAGTTCTGCCATCCTGGGAATCAGTCTGGTGAACTTTAGCTGGACTCCCTCAATAGCAAGAGTGCCCTTCTTCAGACTAGGAAACCAAAACTGCACACAATACTCAAGGTGTGGCCTCATCAAGGCTCTGTATTACTGCAGCAAGATATCCTTACTCCGATGCTTAAATCCTCTCGCAATGAAGGAGAGCATGCCATTAGCTTTCTTCACTGCCTGCTGCACCTGCATGCCAACCTTCAGCGACTGTTCCACCATGACACCCAGGTCTTGTTGCACCTTGCCTTTTCCTAAACTGCCACCACTCAGATAATAATTTGTCTTCCTGTTTTTGTGACCAAAGTGGATAACCTCACATTTATCCACATTATACTACATTTGCCGAGTATTTGCCCACTCAGCCAGCTATCCAAGTCTCTTAGCATCCTCCTCCACACACTGCCATCTAGATTAGTGTGCAAGTAAATGTAGGCAAAGTAACTGCTTTTATTTATGATCCAATGATACATACTGGAAAGTGTTCAGGGATCGTTTGAGATGACTCCACAGTTAAATAGTCTGGGGATATTATCCAAGCTCACACTAAAAAATGATTACATAGATAATGTGCTCTAAGCTTGTCTGTCCTGGTGGAACTATACCTTAGTCTGAGGCTGCCTTCAAAAGAAGAACTTGACCAAACTTATTTAAGGTATTAGCATCCTACAATATGAATTAAATAGAGTTAAGGCCTACACAACAGCTTGCAAATACAATATGCCACATCATAGATCTTGGAAGAAAAAATTCCTAACAACATCACAAGTTCAACCACAACACAAACCAACAGAGACTGAAAAAAATCAACGAACACAAAAACTCAAAACTACAGAACTAAAGAAAACATTGACCACTCCAACTTTAAAGATGGAACATTACAAATGCCAGTTACCAATATCTTAAGGCCACTATAACAAAACAGAAAAAAATTAGCACAAACTAACACAACAATTATATGAAATCTAACCAAGGCATACAAATTATACCAGATAATATAGTTCAAAAATAACACATGGAGGAGAATATAAAGAAAATGCTCTGGAATGTGGGCAATACCAGCAAGCCACTTCTGTTATCAATTCTAGGTACCCTCAAAAGGTGGTAACAGGGTTTTCTTCGCAAAACACTAATTTTTTGTGAGCTGTTTCTCTCAATTATGAAGCTTCCCAATTTTTATCCAAGTGATAATGAAGTAACTGATATTAGACCAAATCAGGATGATATGGCAGAGAACTTGAAAGAGATGATGTTCCAAACATTTTGCTGTGTGTTGGGTATTAGAGATGAGTTCATGAAGTGCTGTCAAAGGAATCTTGCTGATTTGTCGTAGTCTAGCCTGTAGATGGCACCTTGCTTGAGCACTGGTGGTGCAAAAGAATTTCTGTGGTGGTGGTGCATTCATCAATGATATCGCTGTGTTCTGGATGAGGTTGAATTTCTTGAGTATTACTGAAGCTGCAGCATCCATGCAATGGTGAGAACTCCAACATACTCCTGATGTGCAGAGATGGTGCAGAGGCTTTGAGGGTGTCAGAGTGAATCAGTGCAGAGTCAATAGGCCAAATGCGCTGTATGATTCTATAAGTCATTTGTCAAAGTACACAATCTTAGTTCTCTTCTCATAGTAAATGATAAAACAACTGGTCCAATCTGTAGTAATTGTAATGAGGTAAGCTAGGTTTACCTCATAGAATATGGGTTCCCTGATTGGGTTGTTAATCTGGTCCAATCAGGAAGCCCTGGCTGACAGGTAAAAGAACAGCAGTGTCAACCATCCTGGCTGGCTCAGAGTCGAGGACTCTCAACATGTAAGTAATGGGTGAGTTGGTGACAGTATACTGGCCTGGGAGGAGTTATTTCACTATTAAATTCCTGATTCATGATGATCCTCAGGGTGACGATGCTGGGTGAAAATAGTGTTGCCCATAAGAGAGGGGAGAAGATATTTGGATTTCTTGCTTATGAAAATCCCTGCCTGCCATATTTATGACATAAATGTTACCTGTTATTTATCATTGCCACCTTCTCTATTACTGTTCCTTATGTTCTTATTCTAAGTCTTGATGCCCTGTTCATTGTTGCTATTGTTGCTGGGTGATAATAAGCTACTTTATTAATGATATCATTTTGGTTGGAACAGAACATAATAAATCACCAAACAGCCCTACAATTGATCTATTGAAAACAAAGATCTTTGAGCAGGTGTATCTATCATCCAAAGATGCTGCCCTTAGGAAGTCCTGAATCACAGGCTGCTTTACTGGTAATATTTAATCCTTTCTGTACAAATCAAAGAAAAAGATAAACATTTACATCCACAAAGCGCCTTTCACAATCACAGGATTTCTCCAAGTAATTTACAGTCAATGAAGAATGCTTAGTGGTGTCATTATTATTCTAAGGTAAGAACTGACAACTAATTTATACAGCAAACCCTCTTCAACAGCAAAGTAATGGCAATGGATAATAACCTTTTATGATGCTAGTTGAGGGATAAATATTGGCAGGATATTACTGCATCCTGTTGTTTATGAAACTGCTCTTCATCTTTTAACATTGTTTTGGTTATATACTCATTAGTATCTTCAATCTTTGGACTGTAAGTAGTATGTAAATGATGATATTTTCATAAAAAAGAACCTGTATTTGCGTAGAGCTTTTCACACAGTTAATGTTCCAAGCTCTTCACATAAATATTTTAAAGTAGAGTTTGACAATGAACCATGCAATGAAATATAAAGGAAGATAGATGAAAGCCTGATCAAAAAGGTATGCTTTAAGGAGTATGTTTTAAGTAGAGTGAGGTAGTAAAGCAGAGTGGTTTAATGGGGAAATTCCAGAGCTCAGAGCTTTGGCAGCTAATGTTGCAGCCAATAATGTTGGAACAATTAAAATTACAGATGCTGAGGAAGCTTGAAATAAAGGAAGATAACTCAATACTGTGCTGTTGGAGGAAATTAGAGATGGAGAGAAGTGAGGGCCATGGAGGGATACGAAAACCTAATTTTAAAATCAAAATGTTGCTTAACCAGGAGCCAATCTTATTTGGTGAACAGGACTAGGTGCATGTTAGGACATGGGCAGCATAGTTTTCATTGGCTTTGAGTGTACAAAGATGGGCTTGGCCAGAAAAAAAGTGTTGGAATAGTCTAGCTTAGAGACAATGATGGCATGAATGAGGGTTTCAGAAGCAGGGAAGCTGAGGCAGGGGTGAAATCCAGTAGGTTAGAGGTAGAAATCGGTGGTCTTAGTGAGATAGTGAGTATGAAATCTGAAGCTCATCTTGGGATCAAATGACAGAGGTTACAAACAGTCTGATTAGATCTCAGTTTATTGCCAAGCAGAAGGGTGGATTCAGTAGCTAGGAATCAGGGTCCGAACGGTTTTGGTCCTCCCAATATTTAGTTGGAAGAAATTTCTGGTCAACTAGTAAAATTAGATTCTGATGACTGGTCACTGACCTGACATGTGGGCTTAGATTTAGTGCTAATGACAGGGGAATACGCCAACACATCAGCTGGGAGAACCAGTTGTAATCACACACCATTTCCGTGATAGAGGAGCAGGCACTTAACAGCCAACTTCAGGCCTTCTATATAAACAAGAGTTGGTAATGTTGCTAACAGCTGATGGCCAATCAAAAACCAGCAACTCTACACTGCTCAATGGTGTTCAAGAGACCCAGCCCAAGTGCTGCCACTGGATTGCTCTTAAATGGGGTGCGATGTATGCCACAGACCAATGGGAAGGGTGGCTCCTTTCTTTCCCTCACAATCCCCAAAACTACACAGTCCCCAGTCAATTAAGGCAGCTAATTTAGGTAACTCTTCAAACAGTCAGCTGAGCCACAGTGGGCCAAATGGTCTCCTTTCGTGCTGCATGATTTTATGAACTTCATGATGTGACTAAGCTAAATATTTCACTTAGTCTGGACTATAGCTGTCGCAGGGCTATTGAGAGGGAGCAGGGGCGTTAGATTCATGGTAGGCCAACAAAACAAAATCTAGCAGAGGCAGGATCAGCAAACAATCTTCTTGGGTGCTTTATGATTCTATGATATCTGGTGAAGAATCACTTCTCGCTGTTCAAAACAGACAAACTGCAGAAAATAGCAAATTCATTACATTGCCTTTGGCATATTTCTTCTATCAATTCTCTTCCACTTCACAGCGGTTAGAATCACTATATGCAAATATTTTCTTGGAACAAACAAAATTACAACAGATGAATATGAAACACATCATGCCAAATAACACCAAGAATTCACTGAAAATCTTAATAGGAAAACAGTAAATTACTTGGTAATACTCAGATTTAAAGATGAACTGCTAATACATCTATACAATGCAAAAAAAATCAAAGATGCACATAAAGTCTTTGTTCTTTGACAGGGCAGTAAATTCTCTCCAACTTTTTTGAAAGCAGTTATTCAACAATGTTAATTGTGTGTGATACTCCACAGGCACTGACAAGTTCCAAATCACAATTCTTCTTGTTAGAACCTGAGCAGCATGTTTTGGTTGATAAAAGAAGTTCATTCACACACTTTACCCGACTTTTGTTTTATATCTACAATGAAAGCAAAGAATTTAACAGCTATCATTTCTACCTTATCGTTCACTACGTTGCAATCAGAGGTAATGGTGCGGAGGTGTCAACAACATACCCAAGAGTTGTTGTTTTCCCAGACGGACGGTTAAAATAAGATAGGCAAGATCCTTGATGGAGCAAATATGATCCAATACATGCTTTACATTCAAACTTGCCAAAATGGGGGGGAATGCTCTATTCTTTCTTTTAGTAATAATGGTGCTCTATGTCTCCTGAGCTGCATAATTGTACCATTAGCAGGTCAACGAGTCACCAAAAACTGCGCTAAGACAAATCAAATTTCACTCAATACTCTGAACCAAGCATAGTATAGGTTTTAAATGGGGAGTCCGATCAGATTATGGTGTCCCAGAATTCTTCCTTTTGCAATACGTTATTTGTTGCTGCATGCAAATAAAGCACATTTTCAAATGAAGGTTGAAGTATAAGATAATTTCGCACTATTTTAAGATGAGAGTTGATATTTCTGGAGTGAATGTAGTTGGTACTTGCAATAAGATCATGACAACATTTCAAGATACCACCAGCATGAAAAAGTTTCAAAAGCAGTGCAGTGTTCATGTACCATCCCCCTTCCTGAAATGATCCCATAGGCTTTCTGCGCAAAACTGAGACCCAGGCTGCCATTCTCAATGTGTGAAATCAACGAACAGGCATCAGAAGGGAAGAAAGAGCCGTTCACATGAATTAAGTTCCCAACATAAGTAATCAAATAATGCACCACCTGAAAGCTTCAGTTTGGTAGTCACCTTGTAACATACTCAAAAGAACGTGGGACTCTCCACATGTTTCGATGAATTTTATTCACTGGTTTAATAGAACTTAAATCGAAAGCTCTGTAAAATACATCCAGCAAACAACTTGATCTCACAAATGGCTTGTGTTTTCTATTAAAACAATTTTCTCATCAAGCAAATATGACCAACTGATCAAGGACTAGTGTCTATATGGATCAGCATCTCATCACTTTGTGGGTCTACTCATTCTAAAAAATGTAAATTTATAAACAGAATTCTCTGGAAAGACATGAAGCTAAAAAATTGTCCCCAACAGATTTTTTTACATAATCTCCAATGTACAATAATCTCCAATTATTTTAAAAGAAATAATTCTGTCACAGGATTTGGTTGGCTTTCGCTAAGCCAGCATTTGTGGCCCACCATCAATTGCCCTCAAGAGTGATGGTGAGATGGTAGGGTTTCCTTGTGTCTGCTGCTCTGTTATTCTTGTTGGTTGAGGTTATGGATTTGGAAGATAGTACCACTGGAGACTTGATGATTTGCCGCAGTGCATTTGAGGATGGTAACACCCTACTGCCACGGTACACCAGTGTGACAAGGAAGTTATTGTTTAAGGTAAGGTATGGGCTGGTCATTAAATGGGATGCTTTATTCTGGGAGATGTTGAGCTTAACGACTGCACCCAGCCAAGCTCCTCCGTTTGATCATCACTCTTGTGATGAATAAGTGATAATTAAGGTGGCTGAGGAACTTCATACAGCAACAAAACAAACTCTGTTCTAAACATTATAGTTGGTCGACTCAGATATTTTCTTTAATTTATTCGTGAGAAGTAAGTATGACTGGCAAGGTCAACATTTATTGCCCATACCTAATTATCTTCGAGACTGTGGTGGGAGTATGTGTGGCCTAGGTTAACCTCAAAGAGCTGTTAAGAAGGAATTTCTTGGATTTTGATCCAGTGGTGAAGGAACTGCAAACTATTTTCAAGTCAGAATCATGAGTGCTGTGGAACCTCTAGTGGGGATGGAGCTGCACTCAAAGCAAAAGTATTCAGTAATACTCCTTACTTGTGGATGTAGACAGTTGACAAGCTTTGGAAGTCATGAGGTGAGTTACTTGTCACAGAATCTCAGCCTGTGACCTGCTCTAGCAACCGCTGTCTTTATATTACTGGCCAAGTTACGTTTACGGTAGAGAACTCAGTGATGATAATGCCTTTGACTGACAAGAATAAATAGTTAGACTCTCTTGCTGAAGACAATAATGCCACTCATTGTCAAGAGGTGGTTAGATTCTTTCTTTAAAGCAAACATCAGACAAAGTCTGAATCAACATGCCCACTAATTTCTCTTTGTGGTGTATATCTGATTTAAATATGTGGCAATTGCATGTCCTACACAGAGACTTTTAAGGTAAAGATGGAAGATGTTATTCCCTAAAGGCCATTAATGACTTAAGTTTTTACAACAATTAAGAGTTGTCACAGTCACCATTGCTGAGACAAGCTTTGTATGCTGGATTGCTGTCATGGTCACTATTGCTAAGTTTAGCTGTATATTTAGATTTTAGATTTATTTATTGAATTTAAATGCCACTAGCTGCTATGGTGGGATAGGAACCCAAACCCACATGTACAGTACTGTACAGTATTGTACAGTATCCATAGAAAATCTGTTGCAATGTACTGGGGCTGAGATGATTGTGGTGGTGGAGGCTAAACATCTTCCTTTGTGCTAGGCATGACTTCACCCAATAGATGGGTTCAATTTTATACGGACTCACCAATGCCACATTCTGTCAAATGTTGTCCTGATGTCGAAGGCAATCACTTTAATTCACCTCTGGAATGCCATCTTTTTTACCTTTGTTATCATGAAGTCTGCAGCTGAGTGGCCCCGACAGAACTCAACCTGTTCCTCACTCATCAACTCATCGGTGAGCAAGTGCCACTTGGCAGCAGTGTTAACAACACCTCCATCACTTTGCTGATGATGGAGTGTGGAGCAATGGGGTGTTAATTGGCCAGATTAGATTTGCTTTTTATGGATAGGCAATTTTCCACATTGTCAGATAGATGCAAGTATCGTAGATACACCGGAACAGTTTAGCAGACAGTGTGGCTACTTTTGGAGCACAAATCTTCAACACTACAGCCAGGATGAGGTCAGGGCCCATAGTGCTTAGCCAACCTTTTTTTCTTTTCGCAATGAATGAGACAAATTGCATTTTATGTAATGTTAAATTTGAACCATTAGATAATGTTCTTTGACAAAGCTTATGAATAATCTGTATTTCTGTAAAATAAATGTTGCCATCAACTCCTGATTTTCATGTTTCAGCAACTTGTTTTCGTTTGATTCTCATTTTTCTCAAGCTACGCAAGTTTAGTGGTGAATAATTGTTGAAAATACACCTAGTGCTACACTGTCACTTACAAATATAGCACCGATTGCAGCAGAGTAGCTTTCTTGCTGTCAGGTTAAGATTTTCTGTTGAAGAGTGACTCAAAGAGGAACTTGCACAGGGTTTATTAAGTTCAGTTATATAAAAAGACACGTTCTAGCTCCACAAGGATTATTTTAAATATTTGATTTGCAACATTCTCAGAGTGCTAAATTCAACTTGATATTCTAAGGGGATGGCACAGTGGCTAGCACTGCTACCTCACAGTACCAGGGACCCAAGTTCAATTCCACCCTCGGGTGACTGTCTCCACACAGACATTCTCCCAGTGTTTGCATTGGTTTCCTCCCACAGTCCGATGTACAGGTTAGGCAGATTGGGCAATTTAGCATGACCAAAGTGTCTAGGGATATGCAGGCTAGGTGGTTGGGCCATGGGGAATGTAGGGTTACAGGGATAGGGTGGATCTGGGTGGGATGCTCTTCAGAGTCAGTCTGGACTAGATAGGCTGAATGGCCTGCTTCCACAATGTAGGAATTCTATGACTTCTCAAAATGTTCTAAGATTATTTCATACCAATATTTTGTTATCTAGCAGCTGAACTGTTTAGACTGAAGTGAGATGAACTCCAGTGCGAGATCGCTTGTGGTCACTGAATGACGTTGCAAGATTAGGTGAGTAAAATAAAGCTCCATACTGAGAAGTGCACTTAGGAGGATTACAGCACTCCAACCCAACAATGTTAGTGCTACTTCCATGTGTGAGGCCACTTCACCACCCTAGTTACATAGCTCCTTACAAAACACTGAACGACAAGAAACAAGCGATAAATCTGGGTAGGATATCCCTGCTCTTTCCTGTAATGCTACCTTAGCTCTGCAATACCTCATCCAAGTAGTCAGAAGCCAATAAATCTGTATCAGTAAACTTTTATAACTGCCTTGGAAGGCATGGGTGAAAGATGAATAAATAACATATATGTACTGCTTTAACTTAGCAAAACATACCAAGATTCACCATTTTGCTTTAATTTGTTCCTCTTTTTGGCACAAACTATACAGATTACATGGCGAGTGAACAACTGATGAATTTTGGAATATAGTTACAGTGCAGAAGGAAGCTATTTGGCCCACTATAATCTGTGCCAGCACACCAAATAAGCTTTTATTTAATAAAAAGTTTACTGGATGTAGGTTTTGCTCACTTGGACAGCATTTATTACCAATCCCTAGCTGCCCTTGAGGTTGGAGGTGCCACTGTGTGTCAGCGGTGATAGGAGTGAATGTTGAAGGTGATGGTCAGTGTGCCAATCAAGCGGGCTGCTTTGTCTTGGGTGATGTCATGCTTGAACGTAGGAGTCTTCCATCACATTCCTGAATATGTCACATAGTGCCATCTCCTACCTTCTCCTTTCAACCCTGCACATTCTTCCTTTTCAAGCAACCATCTAACTCCATTTCAAATACCTTGATTGAATACACCTCGGAGAATGGATTCCAGGCCCTAGCCACTCACTGCATGAAAAAGTTTTCCCTCATATGACTTTTGCTTATTTTGCTAATTACTTTAAAACTGTGGCCTCAAGTTTCAAACCCTTCCATCTTTGTAAACATTTTCTCCCTTTTTAACTCTGTCCAGATCTTCCATGATTGAATATGATCTGCTCACAGCTTTCTCCTATTTATCTTCATGACAGATACTCCTCAACCCTGTAGCAATTCTTGCAAACCTCTTCTGCACTTTCTCCAATGTCTTCACATCATTATTCATGTGTGGCACCCAGAACTGTATAAAATACTCATAAAATGATTATGAACTCTTTTTATGAAAAGATGTCCCGTACACAACATACTACTCCTTCCTTTACAAAAATGACATGCAGTTCAGATTGCATGCATCTTTAGGAGAGTCATTGTGCATTAATCAGGTGTAAGAATTCTATTTGTTCCCTGATTCACGAGCCCAAGATGCTGAGTCAAATGTTGTCATTACCAGCTGCCATCAATTACATTCACACAGAACACGCACAAATGTAGGGCAGCCTTCGTTTGCAATTACACCAACCTACATGTTTATCCACATCAACATGAGTTCAAAGGTTGTTAATTCTCACCCTGTTTACCAGATAAGGTTGAACTAATGCCTCAATCATAGAAAGGAAACTGATTTTTAATCAAACGTCCTCTCTGGATCTACTGCCTCTCACGTTATGTCTATCAATCATTTCTCTGTTGAAACATGTTAAACACTACCTCACAGTGGAAGGATGAAATAAAGTCCACTCTGACAGGAAGATGGCACTCAAGTATTTGTGTTTCTTTCCCAGTGGACATGGCACAATGATAACAGTGTAGACTACAGCAATGGAGTAAGTAGAGAAACACCCTGTACCAGTCATCCATTGAAAATGCTAAGCTACCCAGGTATCATGGATTCTACTCAACTCTGCGATTATGTTTTAAAAAAAAGTCTAGATAAAAGGGGGCAGTGGCAAGCACCTTTCTTTCATTATAATCAAGTTCTTCACCATACATTCAGATGTAAAACCAAGTTTGGAGGTGATGGGAAATGTGTATGTGACAGGCAGCCAGAACGGAAGGTGAGGTCCTCAACCTGAAAATTTAGACAATCCTTAATTGCTATGCAGTCACAGAAGCAGCACTAGCAGGAGCCAGTAAAAAAAAAAAGACCTGAACAAAGCCTGCTTGCTAGTTACTACCCAGCATGCAGTCTGAACGTTCTGATCCTGTTCTTATTTCTTATGGCCTTATGGTTACAATTCATCTTACAACTCTGGAAAAATATTATTAGTTTTAAAGTACACTTCATGTTTACTTCAATGCAAGTTAAAAAATTTAGCTTTTTAAACTTGGATTAGACATGGAAGGTAAACCTTACCTCTTATTCATATATGTATATTGTATATATGTCAACTTAATTATTTATATCTCTTCCCTGGACACAGGAAACCTCAGACAGCATTTTTCTGAGACACTCCCTCCCCCCACTCGCACTATGCTACCCTACTGTTCAGCTCACGAAGGAAATACATAGATGTATGGTGTAGACTCTCTTGGGCTGTGGGGAGTTATGAGTTATTGGTTGAGGCGCACGTTTAGCAATTGGCTGGAGGAAACAATTGAGGAAATCCGCTATAAAGAAAATATGTGCATTTACATAGAGCCTTTCATGATCTCAGGATATCCAATAGTGCTTTACAGCCAATTAAGAATTTTGGAAATGAAATGTTAGAAATATGACAGTCTGTTTGCACATAGCCAGCTCCCATAGACAGAAATGTGGTAATGATCACAAGTTTTTGAGATATGGATTGACGGATAAATATTGGCCATGTCACTTGGAGTACGTTTTTTAAAAAAAAAATCATTTGTGGGATGTGGGCATCCCTTGCTTGGTCATTATGTATATCTGATTTCTAAATGCCGTTGAGGGTGCTGGTGGGCTGCCCTCTTGAAGTCCTTGGTGTAATACACTCTCAGTACTGTTTGGGAGGGAATTCCAGGATTTTGATCCAGTGATAGTGAAGGACACATGATATAGTTTCATGTCAGGATGGTGTGTGAACTAGAGGAGAACTTGCAGGCTGTGGTATTCCCATGTATCTGCTGTTCTTGTCCTTCTGGGTGGTAAAGGTTGCAGGCCTGGAATGAGCTGATGGAAGAGTCACATTGAATTACCGCAGTGCATCTTGTAGGTGTTGTCAACTGTGCCAGAAGGTGGTGGATTTAGTGCTAAGAAAGTGACTGCTTCATGCTGGATGGCGTCAAGTTTCTGGAGTGATTTTGGAATTGCATCCACCCAGGCAAGATGTGGAGAGCGTTCTATCCCATTTCATGACTTGCACCCAGTAGATGGTGAATAGGCACTGTCAAGAGGTGGGTCAGTCACTGCCAAATTCCCAGACTCTGATGCACTCTTGTAGCCACAATTTTTAGTTGGGTAATCCAGTTATGTTTCTGGTTAATACCAACCACTGGATATTGATAGCAGGAGATTGAGATGGTAATGCCATTGATTATCAAGGGCAAAGGTTAGATCCTGTTTTGTTTGAAATTGCTTGGCATATATCAGTCAAAGCCCGGATACTGTCCAAATCCTGCTGCATATGAACATGTATCTGAGGAACTCGCAAATGGTGCAGAACACTATGCAATCATCATTCCTATTGCTCTTATTCAAAATAATGGCAAGGGACTGTTTACATTCAGCAGAAGGAGGCAGATGAGTTCTCATCTAGGAGAAGATTTTCAACACTGCTTCATTTAGTAGTGAATTTCTGTGCTCTAAATTGACAGATATCGCCTACTTCAGAATAAAAAGGATAAGAACAACTTGAGCCACAACTATTACCACGGTTCCTGAACTTACTATTCAAATAAACACTGGAAAATCTGAATACAGAAATGTTCTGAAAGGACAGAAGTAGATATATAGCTTTGATTTTCTTGAATGGTCAATTAGTTTGGCAACGCCCAGCATTTAGCATTGTATGTGAAAAACAGTTTCTTTGACAAGATGACCAGAAGCTCATCATCATCCATGAAACTATACCCAAGAATCAAAGAGTGCGTTGGAATGTGGTGGTGTGGAAGACAGCAATATAACTTGATCTACAAAGCATGACGTGCCAAATGACCTCCTTGTATGCTGTATCCTTCTCCAATTCTAAATGAGAAATAAAACAGTAGTAATCAGCACGTGAGGTTCTGATTGACAAATATTGCAATTTTAAAGAATGGAACAACATTTCCTGCCAGTTTCTGTACTCATTACTTTATTTAAATCAGGAGTCTGTCTCTTCGCCCACCAAAGAGTGAGAACAGTTTCCATCTGGTTACCGTAACAGCTGTTCACAGTCAGCACACACTATGCTTACAGACATTGAATTCAAATTCTAAAACACTGTACTGAGCTTTGCTTGCTTACTGCAACTACAGCTGTTACAGTAACTAGTTGGCAACATCTTGTGAGAGAGGCGGAATACTTTAAAACGTCCTGCTTCAAACTGAAGTGCAGATGAAACAAATGATTGAATAGGTCTACAGGACAAATGCTGTTTGCAGCTTTCTGCCCTTAAAGTAATACCCACCCCTGCCCCCCGCCCCCCCATTGGCCTATGATTTTTGCCACATCAAATCATTTGTTTCATTAGTACACAAGAAGGGTTTACAATGTCCAATAGCATAATGGGTTCTGCCAGATTAAAACGAACTTACCTGACATTTTCAGATATTTTCTACTATGCAGGGTTTTGAATTCTCAGGTTTTCATTACTGAAAATATATTAATCCAAAAAAGACCTGAGACAATGCATCACTAATCACATTTCTTCCCTAAATACTTTATGAAAATCTAAATTAATTGTCAACAATGATGCAAAAACAAAGTTAGTTTAATCATAAGTGAAAAATGCACTGGCTACAGAAGTCACATTCTTACAAATGCAGCTCCTCAGGGAAACAGCATAAACCTAAATAAATACATGAAAATGAACACAGTGCAGCATGGTCTTTTTTTGCAGTTAAAAGGTACTCGGTCGACTTCCTCTACAGCAATCACAGACCAACAGCTCAGACATCTGTTCAAAAATGCAATTACTTGTTCTGGTAGAATTCTACTTTATCAAGTTGCGCAGCCAAAAATAAATCAAACAGTGCCACCTGCAGGGCATTATAATAGATACACAGACTCTGTGACAGGACACCACATACAAAATGTGTTCTGCTGTCTATGACAGTTGACTATTCTGAAACTGGGAGGTGAATTTTCCAAGCACTTGCTGATGATATACAGCTTGTGAGTGTCCCTCAGTTGTAATCACTGGATGGAAACTCAGGTGTAGTGCATCCATAACTGTCCCATGCCTATGGTGAGTGAGCAAGTCTTCTCACATTGTGTTCTTGGAAACTGTTCAAGAATTATTTAATGGCCTGTTTGCTTCTACAACTTCTCACACTTGTGAAACTTAAATTTAAAAACAGTAATACAACAAAAAGCATTAATTACATGTAGGAAGGTGACTCAACAGTGATTCACAATGAAGGAAATGGATGCATTTGACACTGAATAAGTGGAAAAATCGGAGGAGAATGGAGAAGCCAGACTGGAGTGAAAAAAAATGTTCAAAGACGACCAGTATAATTTAAGACATGAAAAGGGCTTGAAGTGATTTTTTAACCTTTACATTATATTTTAGAGCAGCACGAAATGAGGAATAATTGCGCTGGAGTCAAGAGCAAGCTTAAGGCGAATATAATTCTCACATTTCTCAATGCATGGTATAAACCTAAGTCCACAAACACCTCACCTTCAGGGAAACAGCACTTCAATCATTAATTCCAACCAATGCCCTTTTGCACACTTCTACCATTGAGCCTAACTTACATGGCAGACTTTTCTCATGTGCTTTATTCACAAGTATTGCAAAGGTACATTAAGTAGCAGTTCAAAATTACTGCTATATAAAATGCAATACAGATTTCTTTGTTTCAACACAGTACGAGGTGTCCCCCTTACACTTACTATTGCAGATTATATTTACAATATACATTTCATGTTAAATATTCTATGACATATACAGCCTAAGGGGTTTTCCATGATTTCCAGGCCTCAATACGCTATAGTGTACTACAGTGAATGAGGGTCATTGTGCCCTTGCAATTATTAGCTCCTCCATATTTACAAAGTCAACTGCTTCAGAAAAAATACGTCATAAAAATGACGCCTACTCTCCCATGCAGCTCTAAAAATGCACTCAGAAAATAGGGTGTATTCCGTTCCACTCTTGTGCCTTGTAGATCATAGAAATCATAGAATTCCTACAGCGTGAAGGTAGGTCATTCAGCGCATTGAGTCCACACCCACCCTCCAAAGAGCATCCCACCCAGATCACTCCCCTCCCTCACTCTATCCCTGTAACTCTGCATTTCGCATGGCTAATCCACCTAGCCTGTACATCCCTGGACACTATGGGCGATTTAGCATGGCCAATCCTCCTACCTTGCACATCTTTAGGCTGTGGGAGGAAACTGGAGCACCTGGAGGAAACCCAAACAGATGCAGGGAGAATAAGAAAACTCCACACTGACAGTTGCCTGAGGGTAGAATTGAACCCAGGTCTCTGGTGCTGCGAGACTGCAGTGCTAATCACTGAGCCAACATGCCGACGGTGGACAGGCTTTGGAGGAATCAGCAGGTCTGCTGGTTACCATATAATTCCTAGCCTCTGAACTGCTTTTGTGGTTATACTATTTATGTGGCTGGTCTAATTCAGTTCCCGGTCAACGGTAAACCTTTAGGATAGGGGGGATTCAGTAATGCCACTGAATATCTAGGAGTGATGCTTCCATTTACTCTTGCTCAAACGGTCATTGCCTGGCACTCTGTGACCCAAAGTTGGAACTATTTAGGCCAAACCTGAAATCAGTTCTTGAATGTGGGCATGGACTCCCTCACTATCAAAATCATGGATGCTGTTGAACATTGTGCAATGAAACAGTTGATGATATTTGGACCTAAGATATTATCCTGAAAACACTTTGTAGTGATGTCCTGGGACTGAGAAGATAGACATCAAACAATCACAGCCACCCTCTTCTGTGTTAGTTATGACTCCAACCTTAGTTATGTTAGGGTTCCTTGATGCCACAGGTAGTTAAATGCTGCCTTGATGTCAAAGGCAGCCACTCACACTTTACTTCTGGAATTCACTTCTTTTGTGTGTGTCTTGTAACAAAGGCAGGAGCTGAGTGGTTCTGGCAGAACCCAAACTGCATGTCAGTGAGCAGGTTATTCCATTACAGATGCAACATAATAGCACTGTTAACTCCCACTGTGATGACTGCCACATAAGTATATTCTCAATTGTTGAACGTATTGGATTTGCCCTGCTTTCCGTGGACAGAACATAATTAGATGCTTTCAGGTAGATGCTAGTATTGTAGCCATACTGGAAAATCTTCTGTACTATTACCAGAATATTATTAGGGCCCATAACGTTGGAAACGGATGAAGGCACTGGATACAGCTAAGTATCATGTGACTGTATCGGCTAAAGTCTGGCATCTGTGATATGGGTGATCTCAGGAGAAAATAGAAATGGATTAACTATTCAGCACTGATGGTGACTATTACAAATGCTTCAACATCGCCCTTTATGCTGATGTTTCGAGCTTCTCCATTGTAGAGGATGGAAAGTTTGCGGAACCTCTTGCTCGACTAAGTTGTTTAATTGTCCACCAGTTTAATACTGTATGTGGCAACACTTGAGAGCTTAGATTTGATTCGTATGCTGTTTGTTCAGCCCTTTCCATGTTACTGCCACTGTTTGGCACGTAGGTAGTCCTGTGTCGTAGCTTCACCAAGTTGAGGTGTACCTCAAATTAGGAATAATCAAAAGATTTCTGGATCTGCATGCACAAAATATCCTGCTGTATTGTGGTAAATAGAATGATATGTTGTGAATGATTGAAAAGTAAAGAGGCAGAAGTAAAGAAAGGTGAACTCATTCACAGCAATAACAACAGGATCTAAAACTAAGCTGCAGATTGCATGTGTGTTGGGGGGACAGGGGCTGCGGAGGTGTCAGGAAAAAGAGCAACTAATTATGTAACCATTGGTTTCACACAACAAAAGCTTGATAACCTAAAGAAAAGAAAATGATAGTATAGACTCTTGACCAAATTCAGTTCGACAACAGTGGTTCTCAGTAATCACAGTAAGAAAAATAGTTGTTTCCTTTTGAATATAGCACATAATTACAGACTCTGGATGGGCCATACGAAAGTAACACAATGAATTTAAATAAAACTTTGAAGGAGGGAGCATGACCTTTGGATTTCCTCTAATTTTCTCTTTACAGATCCTTTATGGCCAATGAAAGGCAGATAAGTGATCGGATTTGAAATCACAACCGGTGTTGTTCTTTATGCTGCTTTCAAAAGGCTTGCAGCAACTTGCTAGTGTACTGAGTTTTCCTCCTTCTGCAGGAAGCAGCTTGGACTGTGTTCAGCAGATCCCTGCCCGATCAGTTCACGTCAGCAACTGAGTACAATAGGCTGTAAGGACAATGCTGGGAGGTAGGCAGTCAGTGGTTATAATCAGGCTGTGTGGAGGCATCAGAAGGCCCGAAAAGCATACTTTCTCATCTGCCAACCCGAGTAACCTCCTGGTCTTAGTCACTCTTTCACTTAATCTTCCTGTCACAGTATCATAGCACTGGCCTTCCAATAGGGACTTACTGCACCATTATTTTGAGGCCAATCTTCAAGCAGATATCCTACATGTCAAATCTTACAACTGTAACAAATACACTTAATGTGTACAGGCCATTGTCCTCATTAATAGAATGTTAGTCAATGTTTTCTCAGTTGAAAATTAGCATCGTCTGTACATGCTGCATTCCAAACAGATGCAGCATCTGTTTCTATGCCATTGTCATGAACCAGTCCTCAGCAAAATAGATGACATTGATGTTACATGAAATGTGCATGTTTACCAAATAAATTCTGAGCACTTTAAATTAAATTACTATAAAAATGAAAGTGACAAAAAGACAGGGGCCAGTCAGGTTCTTCAGCCGTTGGTTCAGTTTGCAATTGGTTAGCATGGTGGTTAGTCACTGTAACATATTCACGAGGCTTCAGATGTTCCTTAACACCACAATATAATTGTTTACACAAAAACACTATATATAGATAGATAACCAATACATAAAAGATTAATACAAAGATCTCTAAACAAACATCGAAACCAAGTTTCAAACTGTTTTCCAACACTATTCTTTTATAGATGCTAGATTTCAAACCAATTTCACTCTTCCTTTGGCTCTAAGTTTTTACTTCAATCACTCCTCCCAGTTTTTTTTCCTCCAACAGCAGAGACAATTTTATGACTCATTTTCAAGTCTGCTGGCAAGAAACTTCACAATTCTGACAGCCTAAACTTTTCAGCTTCCTGGTTTGGAAACCTCCCACTAAAACACTTAAGGTAAACTGACTGGTTCCCCTGAACTGACTTGATTCTCCTGCTCAGGGGAACTATTTTACATCCCGAACTCCGATCTTGAACCTCTATTCTGAAGTCAAAACTAAAGTGCTACTCTGTCTTAAATTCAGCAAGACAGAACATTTTATCTGTTAACGCTACAGGAACTCTCCTAGGCATTTTATTGCAGTCACATGCTTTCTTGAAACTAATGTACTTACATCACTGTTCCAAATGGTTTTCTAACTATCTCTATAGAACTGATCCACATCTACATGCCTCACTTTGGCAATTCAAACCCCATAAGATACCATACCTATTTTGTCCAATTTTCAAGACATATTGACACAAAGAAAAAATGAAAAGGTATCCTTAAGAGGCATCTCTATTTCCTAACAAAAATTCTCATAACTATTTCTGATATGGTAACAGTAATAACATGCTTACATCACATGCACAGACTTTCAAAATTATATCCGATGCAAGGTCGATTTTGATCAAAGAATTCAGTTTCTTGATAAATCATCACTATGACATTGTCCTTGCCAGCCACATATTTATTTTTAACTAAATGGCTGTAGCATGAAAGAAAATAAATTTTTCTGTCAAAAAAACTCCAAAAATAAAAGGATCAGAATCCTTATAAACAATAATTTCTTTAGAGTTGCTGAATGTGTAAATTTCAACCTTTTATAAATGTTCAGGGGGTCTTTCTCCATCATCGTATATTTCTTTTAAATATACATCTAATTTTTGAGAAAAATAACTTACTGTCCATTCAATCCAATTGCATTGACATGTAGTAAAACAGCATCCACACCAATGTCACTGGCATCACCAGTTAGCTTGAAAGGATTGTCATAAGTCAGTGTTGGAAAACGATTGTAATTTTCACCATAGCTTTAAAGTTGTCGAACATTCTTTTGTCCTTTGACAATAAAATTTCAAAGGAGTCATTACAGTTCTGCTATCCGGACATGACTGCCAAAATACCACAAGATTTTGCACTGGGCTCAGGAAATTCACTTCTCACTTCACTCAGTGCTACTAGACTGGTTTCACCGTGCTGCCCAAATAAGTCACTTGCAATTTGGCAAATTCACTTTGGACTAGATTATGATCAAACTGATGAAACAGGTCATTCAACTGATTTGACTTAGACTTGTAATCCTTACAAGTGTGGAAACAGACCCTTTGGCCCAACAAATCCACAGCGACCCTCAGAGCATCCCCCTAATCTACACATCCCTGAACACTACGGGCAATATTGCATGTCCAATCCACCTAGCCTGCACATCTTTGGACTGTGGGAGGAAACCAGAGCACCCAGAGGAAACCCACACAGACATGGGGATAGTGTGAAAACTCCACACAGTCGCCCAAGGGTGGAATCGAACCCAGGCCCCTGGTGCTGTGATGCAACTGTGCTAACCACTGAGTCACCTTGGTGCTGGTATAATGAAAGCAGGCTGCTGTTTCTACTGTTCTTCCAGGTTTCACTGAACACAGCCAATCACATGCAAACAATCCAGTTACGTAATCCCGTAACGACTTTCTTGCTTAATCTTCAGAAAGTTGCTGGTTTAGTTTCCATTTCAAACAGCACGACTTTGCATCGATAAAGCCCATCTGGCGTTCCAAAAACTTTGGCTGTATCATTCAAAGAAACTTGGCAATATCCTACTAGAAAGACAATCTCAGTGACGAACCATGCTTTTCTAACTAGTGTTTTTAATCAACTGAAGTGGCTTGCCTACCTCAGATCCATATTTCAGTTTCTTTTATTTTTACTGGCTATTCTACCTATCTTGGTGAGGCTGATAGTTTTGAACCAACTCCAAGATAAAATCAATTCCTTCAGTGTAATCTGTTGTATGACTTCCCAATTTACTAGGTCATGCTTTAATTCATGGTAAATAATGGGACCAGTTTGTCATCTCTATACCTTCAATTCATAATTGTTTTCATTACCTCTTCTGTATGAAAAATTATGTCAACTTGTATTAATGACTGTTTTGCTCCAGTGTTTCACTGTATGTTTACTGGTTTACCTTCTTGATTTGAAGAATAAGGTTCAGAATACCCTTTAAGGTAAAATATTCAGAACATCCAAAGGTCTGATTCTCTTCATCAATAGTCAGGAAAAAGATTTCTGTACTGAGTCATCCTTTCCTTTGTAAAAGTTTCTAAAGAAACATTTTCTCTCCGTACCACAGCAACAGCTTTAATATCCATTTCCTTTCATGATGCATCCTTTTCTAATGGCTTTTTTGCTTCTGAAATCAGTCTACTTGTTCCAATTCATGTTAATATGTCCAATCTTATTACAATTGAAACACGTTGTCCTTTACATCTCTTTTAGATTCTAGCCTTTCTCCCTCAATACTTTAGGATCCTCTGTTTGCTCCCTAAATCTAGTACTTTCTCCGTCCCGAGTATTTCTAATCCTCCAATTTCCTTGTGGATGCCCATATGACCATTTCACCATATGTAACTGTCTGGGTTAGATATCGTAAGTATCTGCTAGAACTGCTGTCTCTCAGATGTTTGATACATGACACTCATCTAAATAAGTATTAAGATTTACTTGTGTGCTATTTCTGAATTCTTATATAATCTATGATTTCCCTAAAATTCTCAATTATTGTTCTTTGAATTCATTAATCAAAACCACTGATCCCATACTAATTTTTATAACAAATTGAGTTCTATCTTCAGCTCCTAAATTTTAATTGATAAACTCAGGGTCAAGTTCATACGCATTGAGAATATCTTTTTCAAACAGTTTCACAGTTCGTAGATTGCTCTTCTGCCAAACTGGTGTACGCAATCATTTCTGTTCCTGTCAAAAGAAGACCAGCTTCTTCCCCGCTATTATCAAACTTATGAATGGACCTCTCATATCAGAATTGACCTTCCTCTGCACCTTTGCTGTAGCTGTAACACTATATTCTGCATTCTGTTCTATTACCCTGTTTTACTTATGTAAGGTATGATTTGTCTGATTAGCATGCAAAACAATACTTTTCACTGTATACTTTTCACATGGTACATGTGACAATAATAAATCAAATCAAATTACTCTGTGACATTAATGTCCAAATATCTTTTGGACACTTCATCTGCCCAACTACTTTTCAAACAAGGTGAAATTTCTTTCGGCTCTGTCCTCTGTAACTATAGGCACTAAACACCGATCTCTAGTTAAATCAAATCACTTACAGGAATCAGAATCAATCTCTATGCTACGATCCCTTCTATTTTACTTTATCCTAAACTAATCTCTCTTTGAAAAACAATTTTTTTCAATTCCATTTCTATTGCTCTTTTCTTTTAATTCTCTTTTTCAATTGCTCTCTCTTTTTCCACTCTAATTCAAGAGTTATTTTAATTTCATTTTTAACTGAATCTTAGTTAATTCTAGCTGAGACATCTCAATTTCTCTCCTAACTCTAAATGCTGGATAATCACTTTAAGCATCTTATCCTTAAGAGATCCCGTTTCTGATTTTACCTTCATTTTATCTTAAGTGTAAGCTTACTTAAACACGTCAAAAAAATCCACTGCTTTAGCTTCTACTCCCATACAAAGTCTTAGCAATATACAAAGCCATTTTGAAAATCCAATTTGTGCAGTAAATGTCACTACAATAGTCCTATTTCATGTCTAGAACCTCCACATGCCTATTTCTTTAAAGAAGGTAGAGATCCCTCTTAAGTTCAATGTATTCAAATCCCAGACAACAGACCCCCACTTTGCTGTGATCTCAGGTGATAGAATATTGGACAAGTGAGATCCCAGAATGAAACCTGGATTGACAGGTTGGTTGTTCAATTTTTGTAGCTGTCACTGAAACATATTCACATAGAAGTCTTCAGATGTTCTTTAACAGTAGAACATTTTTTTTTCTTTTGTGTGATAAACAAAACTATATATCTAGACGACTGTTAGAAAGATCTTAATGGGGGCTCTCTTGTGGTGCAGTGGTAGTGTTCCTACCCCCAGGTAGGGTCCTGGTTCCAGTCCCACCTGCTCCAGAGGTGTATAGTAACAGCTCTGAAAAGGTTGATTAGAAAAAAAAGAAAATCTTAATAAAAGCATCAAAACAAAGTTACAATTTATTTCCAAACACTATTCTTTTGCAGATACTAAATTCCACAGAAATTTCACTGCTATCTCAATTGTAAGTTTTAATTAACTAACTCCTCTCTCAGTTTCTATTTCTTTGTATTAGAGACAAATTTATGATTCCTTTTTGAATCTACTGCTATGTATCTTTTATAATTCTGATATTGTAACATTTTCAATTTTACTAACTTGAAGATTTTTATCCAAGCTCTCCTGGCATTGAAGCTTCAGTTTAAAATCTTTCAGTTAATGTGACTAGATCCCTGAACTAACTCGATTATCTCCCTAGGAGAAAGTGTTCTACCTTCTGAAATGAGACCTTGAATCTTCCGTATTGTATAGCCAACATATTTTCATCTCCTCAGTATCAGCTTTTCTCGTTCCCTGGTTTATCATAAATCATCACTTTGTTTGCCTAACTTTGTCAATCTCTGAGCTCTGTCATCACCTGGCCATGCACTCCTTGAACACCCCTCACTGGACACAAAACATTAACTCTGCTTTCTGTCCACGGATGCTGCCAGATCTACTGACTTTCTCCAGTAATTTCTGTTTTGGTTTCTTGAATCTTCTGTTCTGGAATCAAAACTTACAGAACGTAATAGGTTTAGTCTGTCATAAACTCAAGAGCATAAACTTTTCATCCAATAACGTTACAGGGGTTCTTGCCAGGCACTAGAATGCAATCACATGCTTTCTTGGAATTGATATGTTTTGATTAATGTTGCAAATGACTTTCTGATCTATTTTTTAAAATATTCTACATCTTTCATCACCTTATAATTTAAGAAGCATGCACATTGCATACATAAAAATACATAGCCTGTTCAGAAGTTTGGAAAATTGCATCGATTATCATCAGAAATATTTTCATGGTTTGTTCACATTCGACAAATTGCTCTTGATTGAAAATTATATCACTAATCCTAAACTGAAAAAGACACAGATTGAAAAACAACTACTTGAAGGGAAGACACTGTAGACTTAATGCATAACGAGCAAATTTGGAGCATGTGGTATAAGTTCAACTGTCTGAAAATAACATGCTGTTTTAAGTTTATTATCTATCATGTTGCAGCATTACTTGAGAAGAAATCAGGTTCTCTGGAGAAGTCTAAACGTTTGACATATTTCATTTGTACACTGTTGATAAAGGAACTGATTTGAACCATAAATGCAGGTAATTTATTTACGCACTAAAGAGAAAAATGCCAAAAGTTAGTCAGTGGTCCTCTTTCTTTTTATAGGAGAATGGATATGCCAACTTTTAATTTGCTAGATACAAGGTGGAAGTTTATTATTAGACCTCTTAAGACATAGACAATAATGTCGTCACAGCAGGAAGCCACCAGGCACTAAATATGACCTGACTCCCTTTTCACCTCGAACTGGAGAGCCTCTGTAGCATTCACAGCTGCAATATTGATTGGCTTAAGTTTTACATAAGGATTTGAATGGCTGAGAACAGTTGCAAAATGCATGGCTGATACATATTTTAACTGAAACTATGAGTCTTTATTGTTCTGCATCATTGTCACTGATAACGAGAAATCTCATAACAAGAGACTGTACCTTAAAACATTTTTACATCTTATGGTACAATCTAGATACAAATAATGCAACTGCAATCTAAAATACTTTCAGGTTTACATAATAAAAGCAGTCAATATTAGTTCGCATGTCATGCCAAATAACTTTTTAAAAATGACAACAGAATACCTTCACTAATAAATATAACAACCTGCAGCTACAGCTGCAACATCATATCCTGCATTCTGTTGTACTACCCTGTTGTGCTTATGTAAGGTATGATTTGTCTGATTATCGCTATCCTCTGTTACTTTAGGCACTAAACACTGATCTGTAGTAAAATCAAATCACTTACTGGAATCAGAATCAACCTCTAAGCTACTATCCCCGCTTCTATCTTCCTTTATCCTAAACTGCTCTCTCTTCAGGAGGTCAGAGTTTTGAGGAAGGGTCACCGGACCCAAAATGTTAACTCTGATTTTGCTTCACAAATGCTGCCAAACCTGCCAAGCTTTTCCAGCAACTTCTGTTTTTGTGCCTGATTTATGGCATCCACAGTTCTTTTGGTTTTTATAAATGTAATTCAAGCATGTTCAGATTTTCATAATTTGATGCCTTATCATAAATAGATGCTACAATGGAACAGTACCCTGTTTCATGTCCCACACAAGTTTACAAGTTCTACTTTCAAAAAAAGTTCACCGATAACAACTAGCATACATTAATAACAATAAATATACTTATTATGCTACCATTTAAACTATTCCTTGTTTTAAAAAAAGGACAACATAATGAACAAACACACTGAAATACAAATATACAACATCACAGAACTGTGGGATACAGGCTGCTTTTATTTTGTTGAGTTACTGAAATGCTGCTGGATTTTGACAGATGGCAGCAAAGTTGCCCTGATTGCTCAGTACCCACTGACAGCTAACAAGTGTAATGGTGGTGAAAGGATGCTGAATAACACCTAATGATTCTCAGTTGGTGTGCTGCAGTGGGCTGAATGGGTGGGTAGATAACAAGGGCTAAAAAAAATAGAATAGAGAAAAACCTCAAGCAAATATACGAGAATTTGTATGAGTATGTTGTAAAAAATGATGCACTTAAAAATTATTGCCTTATAAGTAAAACCCAATTTCATATACAAGTTTCTCAGTAAGCCACCAGTTATTTACAATCAATTTGCCCCATCAAATGCAGTACCAAACCTAACTACCAGAGGTCAGTATAGATTTACTTAGCAATTTTTCATAACCAAATTTAGTGCTGAAGTTTGCCCAGGTTTTCTAGTAAGAATCAGAAATTTACATAGAAATATAACAAGATTATCTGGCTTTCTTACAGAAACAATCTTTTAATGGGATATAAAGAATCTTCATTTATGAAATACTATGCCTTCAAGCACTTCTACATCTTTCCATGAAATATATAACTGTGTTCTGAATAAACATGAAAGTACAAGGGGGCTTTTGAACTGACGTGTCGAATTGTCCCACAGTAAAGCTGCTTTACCTTGAATAATATTTTCGCATTTCTTAAATAGATAAGTATAACCAAGTGTTGAGTGCACCTCCCCAAGGTGGCTCACAGGGTTAGCTGCATGATCAGTTGAGACAAACAGCCTTGTCATGGTAAAAGTACAGCTCATCACATACAAAATTTTTAACAAGACTTATGATTTCAGAGTAGAAAAGGGTTAAAAAAAAGTCTGCATTCTTTCTCCTAATTATTCTGCTGAAACCTTTGTTTGAAATTTGTGCACATGGACCTCAGGTGAACGTAAAGTTTGCCAGTGATGCATTCTGCATCAATCAACAGTTATATCTGAATAATGGTTACTTGTGAATAGTAGCAAGCAGCATTTCTCATACCCAACAAGTTATTCACCAAAGGAGATAGGTAGAAATAATTGATAATATATTACATGCATTTAAGTACATTTCTTACACAATCAACCTTTTCAGATGCACCAAGCCACTCATTCACCACTAAAGTGTACAGATTTATTATTCATCCTTAGGCATTACCAGCTGCCAACGTTTTCTTGAATTGTTTTCTTGAGCATATGTACTGTTAAATGCTAAATGGAAACACTAACGGTGCCAACTGATCAAACCGGAATGGTTGTAGATTTTATTGCCTGAAAAAGACTTTTGTAATGGGATTCTGTCAACATTTTACCAATGTGGGTTGCGCAATGTAATTCTGTAGACTGTATACAAAGAATGAAAGGACACAATACAGGTAGGATGAAAAAAAGAATCAAATGAGAAACAAAAAAGGAGGAAGAACCAGGAAAGAAAAAAAAGCTTAGAAACTATTATAAATTTAATACAACACCAAAATGTATCAAACTCATTTGTTATGCTGCACATTTACCAGTGATGATTCTTCAATTAGAACAATCTATTCCAATGTTATTCTTCTGCTTCACGTTTCATCCCTCTCCCTTTCTTCATTAATTCCCCTCTGAATGATACCATACATTCCCTGTCAACGTCCATTTGTGGTTAAACGTTTCTTCCAATGTTCCCTTATGGTTTTCTTGTGAACGTGCTGAATCCATGCTTTCTCATTGTGGCTTGCCAAACAGAGGAATGAATTTTCATGTTTAGTCTTTAAAAGTGTTTGTGTTGAAACCCTCAATTAGAATTCTTCTAGTTCTCTCCAGTAAAACAAAACTCAAGTCTTTCTCATAAGTATAACTGACTCTCATTCTCTGAACCACATCAGTGGATTTTCACTTGAACATTTCCATAGCTCAATTAACTTTCTTTTAAAAAGGAACTGAAATTATTGTTGAACATTCTAAAATACGGTTTTTCCACATTTCAGTGGCATTATAGTTGTAATAGTAGAACAACAATAAGAATTTCAAAATAATGTAGATGTTACAGAAGAATCCCTACAGTGTGGAAACAGGCCCTTCGGCCCAACAAGTCCACACCGACCCTCAGAGCATCCCACCCAGACCCATCCCCCTATAACCCACCTAATCTACGCATCCCTGAACCATACAGGCAATTTAGCATAGCCAATCCACCTAGCCTGCACATCTTTGGACTGTGGGAAGAAACTGGACCACCTGGAGGAAACCCACGCAGACATGGGGAGAATGTGCAAACTCCACACAGGCAGTCGCCCAAGGGTGGAATTGAACCCAGGTCCCTGGTGCTGTGCGACAGCAGTGCTGACCACTGAGCCACTGTGCCGCCCAAGTTAGAGTGCTACATACATCCTTGAGTAAAGGATTGGGGTTGAAATTCTAATGCTGACTTTGTCTTCCTATACACAGAAACAAAAAAGACGCACTTTGCTGAAATTTACGTTACATTCAATCATATGAGGAATTAGAATGCTGATGTTATTGAAGATTAGGGGCATTGTTCAATTTTAAAAAGTTCTGTGATTACAAAACTGCACGATTTTCATATCAACATTGCTGTCTATGGTATAACACTGCAGAACTGATATAACAGGAAAATTGTATATACGGAATAATTGCAAACATCATCGCTCAAGCACACAGCATTTTTGTAAATTCTCATTATAATTAGCAATTGTCAGTTTATAAACTAACATTAAGCTCCCTTTTAAAAGAAATATGAATAAAACAACCTCTCGAACTTGTGGACAAATATGGAGGCATTTCAGAAAATAAATGCTGACTGTATATCACAGACTGAGAGTGTGTATATAAAATCAGCCTTGCGTGGAGGGAGGAAAGCCTTGGAATAAAAAAGAGGGGTTATTTTTGGGTGAGACTCAAGCACTTACTCAGCTACCATTTCTAGACAATAATTCCAGATAATAGCCAAGGTTCACAAATGGGTGAGCAGGTGGCTAGGGCATTGCCGTTAGAGCGCTACATACATCCTTGAGTACAGGACTGAAGTTGAAATTCTAATTATGAACAAAGCATACCAGACAGGCATCTGGCAGTCCAGGCTATGGAGTACTCTATAAATCACAAAGCTGCATGCAACATTCATGTTGGCTAACAGCTGTAAGTCAAAAGGAAACTGGCATGCTCTAGCATAGTTTTTACTACGAATTAAGTCATACAACAAAAAAAAAACTTTCCACCTACCTGACAACAGCTTTGGAGAAAAATGTTTTTTGTCACACAGCCAGGTGTTATGGTTTAATGCATCAGAATCTAGAAGTATAAACACAGATATTTTAATTAGAATTAAAAATAATATGTTTATTATACTATTAAACAGGAAGATTTTCTGTAGACTACTTTATTTTGACCTATCGTGAGCATTTATCACATCAAACAGGTAATACAGGTCTCTACTTGGTCTGTTACAATCAGTAAGCTAAGAAGAGAAAACATGAAGAAAATTTACTACATCCTGATAATAATGCATTTCAGTCCCAAATGTGCTCAGAAGACCTCAAGCATACTAGTAGTTGCTGCATGCTCCCTTCCTTGTGACATCTGGGTACAAAAGTAAATGCAGAAGATGGACACGAGGTTACATCAAATGATTCCCTTGACCTCTTCTGTCTGTACCAGTCGATGGCCAGGCGCAACCCCAAGAAGAGCTCCTTCCGAGTGCCCAATTCCCTCTGCAAAAGGTCGTCAACGATCAGGACTTTTTTCCCCATAGGTTAACAAACAGACTGAACTCTGTTGATTGAAAAGTAAACTGATGTAGTATAGCAGGACCTTCTCTTTCCTCCATAATATATAACTAAATGTTCCTGAAACAGGAACAGAAACTGCTGCAGAAACTCAGCAGGTCAGGCATCATCAGAAAAAGGTTACTGGATTCGAAATATTAAATCCGCTCCTCTCTCTACAGATGCTGCCAAACCTGCAGAGTTTCTTCAGTACTTTCTGTGCTTCAGAGTTCCAGCATCTGCAGTTCTTTGTCTTTATTTACATGTTCCTGATATTAATTGGTGAAAAAGGTAGTTAATAACTTCACCCGATAATACATCTGTTATTGTGTCAGTAGTTTCTTCAAGCTTTTCACTGAAACACAGACTGGTTACAGATCAGGAGGTGGCCATTGGGCTCACCATTTGTGGTTGCTCTCTGCAAGGACAAACTCACCCAGTCCCATTTGCCCATAGTCCTGCAATTTTTTTGCTCTTCAGATAATGATCTGATTCTCTTATGAAGGTCACAAATGAATCCGCCTCTACCCACTTTTGCACATTTTGTTACCGAAAATAGTTTGTGTAAAATGTAAACGTTGGACTGCAATATGAAAGTTTTTGATGGTTGGAGATTTGGTACTGCAGCACACAAAATTGATTTTTAAACACTGTTCATGGATTTTTCACCACACAATTCTTAAATAATAGCCAGCTTCATCTATATTCCAGTGGAAAAAAACGGTACATTGGTGTCAGTGGTATAATATGTTTTAGATTTTCCTTTGCTATAGTTGTTTGCAGCTAGTCTGTATAATTGCAGATGGAAATATATCCATCCATCTCTTGGACTGATATGTACTTCAGGGACACAGAAATTATTCAAAAGGGTGTTGCAATTTTTAGCATATTGAGTGCTGACCTATTATTAAAGCTGTTCTCTATTCAAATACAAGTGTACCGTTGTGCTATTAATAGTATATTTGCATCACAGATGAACAGCTCAAATCCTGTGCATTGTTGTCCACCTAAAAGAGTTGAGAAATGCGTTTTTTGATCATCATAAACTTAAGAACAGAGGCAGGAGGGTTGGTCAGATGCTTTTGTGATAATATAGTCTGGTACAGAATGACCAGATGCACTCTCTATTTAAATCCAGAGTCTCACCACATTAATCTACATTCAAGCAAATTATCAAGGGGTCTGCCTATAGAGAAGGCCAATCATGTTGGACTGAAGGATCAACCTTGGATTAAAATACCAAAATGAGACGAGAATAGGTTTGAGGTTTTCTAACTAAACTATGGAACAGGTGGACTTAAATCTGGGCCTTCTAGCTCAAAGTTAGGAAAATACCAATGCACAACAAAGCTTTGCGTTTGGACATTTCCTTTAATGCCGTGAACATTAGCAAGCAATCTATCTCCATGCCAGAGCTGATATCATCCAGTACGCAAATGACTATTTAGTTGAACAGAGATTAATACTGCTAGTATAATGAGCCCTATTTAAAAGGAAGAAATATGCTAGCTGAGTATTATGAAAGTACATGAGAAGGTTAACTGTTGTTTATTATTTCAAGCTACTAACTCAATCACAAAAAACAGTTGATCATCAAAATATCACAACAGTCAGTGGGTAAAGTCATACAGAAAATAGACTTATCTAACGCATTTTAAGAGTGGAGAGGAGAAAAGGTATACAAATTCACCATCAGGTTATTTTGGTATAAACATTACATTTTAACAAGGAATTTTTCCACATACCCAGTTGTGATTATTGATTATCTTTGGGGAGATGGTCAACTGCATTTATCACCTGATAAATTCAGAAGTCTTTCACATATTATGCACAGCAGAAGTTCTTTGCAATATCGTGTCTGGGCTTTTCCCTCTCCACATCATCCAACATGACTGTTTGTTAGGCCTTGTGTGCTGTAGAGGTCTATGATTGTATGGTCTGACTTCATACTATAATCCTTCTCTGATCATCAACAACATTCTATTATCATACCTGATGTGAAATCAGTCTCTTGAGATGTAAGTTTGAATAGACAACATTTATGTGGCTGAATTCCAGCCATCAAGTCTGTCATAACTTCCAGAAACTCTGGCAGCAGTTAACCAACCCTACCTAATTCTTTAGTATTGAATTACGTTTCTGCCTTCCTGTTAGACAACTTTTCCTGGTCTATGGTTGCAGTCCTGCCAGTTGGGTTTAAACCATCTAAAAACATGCCTTAAAATCTAGCACACAGAATGTGTACTAATGTACAGGGTGTCTGCACTTAACGTAATCTGTTTAGTGTTATTTCGCTGTAACATTGCTAAATTATTAGCACTAGAAACTCTTGTTGAGTGTCATGAGATTCATATTAACATTTGTTAGATTACTGCACACCAGCATCTTACCTGACCTAAATGGTGGAATTTTGGAATGACTAGTCTTGGACCTCAGTCTTGAGGCCATTCCAAGATTGTCCTTCCCCTAAGAGGCCCCAGACTATCCTCCAAGGCTGGTACCTGGCCAAGCCACTTCACAGCCCTGCAGTATTTCTATGGATCCCAACTCTAGTTCTAAAACTGATTTTTACGGGAATAAAAAAGTCTTTTCATTTATAGACGTAATTTTCAGGAACACAACACCGACTTTACATCACGATCCAATAAGAACATCTTACTCCTAAATGATTTGAAGATGTTGAAGTTGTTGTAAACAATCAAGTACATTTTTATTCAGGAATTTAAAAAATTGTACTGGGTAATACCTAATGTTATCCACACTCATCACTATAGATCACTTGTGTGTAACCATTTTTTGGAAGTGTAATCAGTTTCATTTTTATTTTTCCATGCAATATGGACAATACTACTGAGGCCAGCATTTATTTTACATCCTCAGTTGCTCCCAAGGAGATAATGTGTCTCCATGCGCCTGATGCCCTTGTGCTTCCAAGCATTAGAGGTCACCGATTTGGAATACGCAGTCAGAAGTTCTTGCAGTGTGTGTTATAGATGGAAAACATCGTTGACGATGATCATTGCCTAGCACTCGTGTGGCATGACTATTACTTGCCACACAGCATTCCCAGCCACAGAGTTATCCTGGTTTGCTGCATGTCGGCACATGTTACTTTATCATCAAAGGATTTGCAGATAGTACTGCACTGAGCAATAATCCCAATTTCTAATCTAATGAGGGAGGGAAATCATTGACGAATAAACTGAAGCTGGTTTGGCCGAGGCCACTACCTGAGGCATTCCTGCAACCATGCCATTTGGGCCAAAATGACTGGTTGCATTTATAGAAGACGAATGCCCTTTGTGCAAAATGCAACTCCAACCAGTGGAGAGTTTTCCCCAATTCCATTTGACTTTCACTTTTATTTGGGCTTCTTGATTTCACACTTGGTCAAATACTGGCTTGATGTTAATGGAAGTAATTCTCATCTTATCTCTAGAATTTGTCTCTTTTACCCAAATTTGGAAAAACAATGCAATGAGACATGAAGCAGACTGGGTTCTGCAGAACCCAAACTTAATATCAATGAATATACTACTGATGAGCAACTGCCACTTCGTAAAATTTGAATTGGCTAAAGTGCATTGAATTGTCTAAAGACCGTAATGTTGCTCAGCTCAAGAAGATAACAAGATAGATTATTTACTTCTGACTGAGGGTAGGTGCAAATTTCCATGCCTCATCTTCTACGCTCAAA
>JAHRHZ010000111.1:34366299-34394312 GCA_024137785.1 Ginglymostoma cirratum
TCTGTTTTTGTTCCTGATTTACAGCATTCTTTTGGTGTTTATTCATCTTTCGTGCTGTCGTACTGGGCCCCTTCTGTTGTTGAGGGATGTCCATGGAGCCTCTTCTTCCCATGGTTCTGTTTAACTGCCCACGACAATTCACAACTGGATGCAGCAGTACTGCAGGGCTTTGATCTTGTCCATTGCTTGTGAAATCATTTAGCTATATTGTATGGTCTTTTAGCTGTTACGCCTGCATGTAGTCCAACACTGCAACTCCTCTAGAATGGCATCTCATTTTTACATACTCCCACTGTTGCTCCTGACATGATATGGTGATGCCAGTGTTCGACATGGGGTGGGTGACAAAGTCAGAAGTCACACAACACCAGATTATAGTCTAACAGGTTGATTTGAAATCACAAAGTTTCGAAGCACTGCTCCTACATCAGGTGAAGGCACTTGACGAAGAGGCAGCCCTCCCAAAGCTTTTGATTTCAACCTGTTGGACAATAACCTGGTGCCATGTGGCTCCTGACTTGCTCTCCTATACACCTTATTGAACCAGAGTCAGTCCATTGGCTTGACGATAATGATAAAGCTTGGTGATGAAGTTAGAGATTGTTTTGAATACTGTAGGTGCTTCACAGCACTTAACAAAAACCTTAGTTTGTGCTGCTGCATTTGTCCTGATTCCATTCTCATTTAGCATTGTGGTAGAAACACCAACATGACAGAAACAGGTTAAAAGAGATTTGACAAGTAGATTAGAGAGGATGAGGTTAACGAGCACTTTCCCGCTTGTTTTTTTTTGCCACCTGCCTCAAGCACCTAACGTAGAAGACTTGGTGAGCTCAGTTGATTGTGATGTTACGTAGCCGCTCTAGATGATGGATACTGATTATCCTAACATTCTGTGCTTCTTCCCAGTGGTGTTCAACATGGAAGAGTACTAATTCAGCAACTGAAGGGCAGTACATGATAATCAGCAGAAGGTTTCTTTGCCCACATTTGGCTAAATGTCAAGAGACTACATGGGATCCACCTGTAATGTTGAGGTCTCCCAGGGTGACTCCTCCTGGCTGGATATCACTGTTCTGCTGGCTGTAGTGGGACTATTCTGCCAGTAGAGATTCCATGAGGTTGATTCCTGGGCTTCTAATGTCGTAGCACTCCAGACTGTTGACTAATCAGTCTGTGAGATAGCTCTCACGACTTTAGCTCATGTGCACAAATCTCAAGCAGGAGGTCTAGGCTGGTTATGCATTTGTCATGTCCAGTGTCTTGTCTGATGCTGGTAGTCATCTGCCCAGTTTTATTCTTACTAGAAATCATACTGTATTTAGATAAAATTGAGTGACTCACTAAGCTATTTCGGAAGACAGTTAAGAGTCAATTACTTTGCTGGAGCCACAAACAAGCCAGCAGATTCCTTTTCCTAAACAACCTCAGAGAATGAGCTAGGTTTTTACAACAAATATGCAGTTTTGTGGTCAGAATTGCTAACAATTGCTTTTTAATTGCAGGTTTATTTCATTATCTGTATTGAAATTCCTCAGCTGCTGGGGTACAATTTGAACTCATGCCTCTGGATCAGTTGTCCAGTAACATAATCACTGCGTGCTGTCGTTATGCATAGAATCAAGACTAATGTTGGCATTACATTGCATTCTGTCCTTTTGGCTTCCAACAAGATGACTCTGAGCAGCTGGCAATGAAGTGACAGCAAACCTGTCAAATGCACAAGCATCAGTACTTTTAAAAAAAAGACTAGCCTTAGCGAATAGTCAACTGAGTGTATCTCAAGGATAGAACCGTATATAAAATTAATGTGTATTTGATGCTCATAAAGCATATCCAGAGCCACAAATATCTAAAAAGATAGGTACACTACAAATGACTCAAAGCTCATGTACAAATCAATACCTTCAGTGCATCAAATTGTTTGTGCTGATTCAAGACATTTGTCAATTTTCACATTTTGGAAATATTGTCCAGAATTGGCCATGCTCAAGGAGAGTTTGGTGGTTGGGAGGGGGCAATTTAATCAGGTTGGAAGATGGTGAGTGGTGACATTAAGGGAATAATGTCTCCAACCCAATTAAATCTGGGCCAGGAAGCCTTATGGATATCCTCATTTCACCACTAATTGAGGCTGTTCAGTGGGCAGATAATGCCTCATCCTGCTGCTGCTGATATTGACCCTGGAGTCGAGCAAGGGTGGATGTGCCTCATGGGAAGCCCAAGAAGCAGGCTCCCAAAGGGTGCACCCTCTGTGTTACACCCAATAAGTAGGGAGCATTTTAGAATTTGAATACTGAGACCATGTGCGTGTGCGTGGGCGTGTGTGTGTTTGTCTGTGTGTTGTGCGTGTAGTCAGCGTCATAATGGAGGTGGGGTTACTATCATTGGATAATTTCTAGTGTTGTAAATTACACACTGCAATCTGTTAAAATCAGCCATTAAAGGGGTTATAGCTGCATACTTAGAAAAACTCAAGGTACTCAGGAAGAGTCAGCACAGTTTTATCAAAAGGGAATCATGTTTAACCAATTTATTGGTGTTTTTGGAATAACGTTTGCCATAGATAAAGAGAACTGCAGATATACCATACTTGGCTTTCCAGAAGACACTTGGCAAGATACCACATAAATGGCAATTTCAAAAGAAGAAGCCCATGGGAGTAACAAATTAGCATTAATAGAAGATCGGTTGGCTGGCAGAAAACAGTCTGTATAAATGGGTCCGTGCCTGATTGGCAGGATGTGATGAACAGAGCCCCACAGGGATCTATGCTGGGGCATCAACCTCTTAAAATTTACATCATTGACATAGATTAGGATGCAAAGGCAAGGTGGCTAAAATTTGTAGCTAACACCAAATAGGCAGGAAAATATGATGTGAAGACGACACAAGGATTGTGCACAGAGATTCATTCAGTGAGTGGCAAAAATCTGACAGATGGAATACAACGTGAGAAAATGTGAAGATATTCACATTAGCAATAAGAATAAATAAGCAGAGTATGACTCAAATGAGCAATGACTGCAGAATTCTGGGGTGCAGAGGGATTTAAGTGTTCTGGTGCATGAGTCATAAAAAAAAGTTAGGATGCAGGTACAGCATATAATCAAGAAAGCTAACAGGATATTATTCTTTATTACAAAAGAAATTGAACATAAAAGTAAGGATGTTATGCTTCAGTTCTTCAGGTCATTGGTAAGACCTCATCTCAAATAAAGTTTGGACTTTTGGTTTCCCTATTTAAGGAACAATGTGAATTCACTGGAAGCTGTTCAGAGGTGGTTTATGGGGTTGATACGTGGAATCGGTCTGGTAAATATAGTTTGGAAAGGCTGGGCTGGTTTCCACTGGAGTTATAAAAGAATGAAGGGTGACTTGATTGAAGGGATAAGATCTTGATTGATCTGGACAGTTATTCATGGAAAGGATGTTTCCTTTTGTAGTGAGCCCAGAACTAGGAGGTACTGTATTAAAATTAGGGGTCACTATTTCAGGAGAGGGATGAGGAGAAGTCTTTTTTCCGAGAGGATTGTGCAGATTTGGAACATTCTGCCTCATAAGGTGGTGGTGGTAGGGTCAAATATTTTTAAGGCAGGGGAATCAAGGGCTATTGGGAGTAAATGGGAATGTGCCATTTGAAACATAAACAGATCAGCCATGACCTTAATATATGGCGGATTAGTATCAAGGGCTGAATGGTCTATTTCTGCCCCTATTTCTTGTGTTTGTGTGAAGACTGACTTATTCTGTATTCACAATATTACGATAAAATTTAGAACGTTATTATTGAAGGACACACAAGAAGTCCAAATAATCCAGCAGCAGAAGTAATTGATTAAAAGTGAAAAAAAAAGAAAATGGATTTTACTTCTAATCATAGATGGAAATATTTCTCAAAAATGGTTTTAGGACCTGCAGCTTCATAACCATGGAGAAATCTGAGAGCTGAACAACCAAGTATTGAGCACTTGAATAGGTGGCAAGATACCAACCCACAAGACAGATGTATAGGATTATAACAGCTTAAAGCCAACAGCTGAGAGACGTCTGTTCAGATTCCTAACTAAATCACTTGTGAAATCTCAAATCTGTGTTGAATTAGTTCACCAAACGTTATTGGATAGGCTCTTTAAACCAACACCTCAGTGAACTGGTCACTGCTGTTTTAAATGATAAATCTATTTCGGACCAAATTGTAATATTCTCATTGAGACTTGTAGCACAGTTTCAACCTAAAATAAAATTTCAATTAACTGATACAGATTGCATCCTCCAGGCAGAAATAAACTTGTGTTTTTGTTAAATTATAAACAAATCTGGAGTATTCTGAAATCATGCTTCTTGAATGGTTGATCCATTTATCAATGTTAATATCCACTTCAAAAAATGATTAGTACTTTCAACAGGACTATCAGATCATGACAATACTAGATAGCATGCCACACATTCCTGCATAGCTATGCCCAATAAACAGTAATCATCTATTTATAAAACTGGTATGTGTGAATATAGAACACTGGAAACTGTAATTTAAATTATAATTATGGAACATATTATTTTATTAAATAAAAGATACTAAATTCGAAAGGCAGCTATTTGATCAAATTGGGGCCAGCCCTCAATATGGTAGTAATCAGCACTGATTTCGTTCCCAGTCTGGGTGCACAGAGATGGGAGAATTCCCAGTTCCAGGAACCCAAACTTTAAATACAACTACCCACACTTCCCATTTTCCACGGAGAGGCAGATTGGAATAGGAATTAGGTCAGATGATCCTAGAACTGTTGAGTGCTTGGAGGTGGACCCAACAAGAGTTGAATGACTCGAGACTTGAGCAGATCTCGTCCAAGTGAGAGGCATATGTTAAATGCTGAAGTGCCTACATCCTGGTGGAATCGGCTTGTCTTGATCAGGTGAGCGTCAAAGTTCTAACTGTCGTCCAACTGCAACCTGACCCAGGAACACATGGCCTTCATAGATTTTCCCATGGGAGAATAGTCATTGTTGGTGCACACAAACTGAAGCTTACTGAAACCTCTTACATCACGGAGATGTATCTCAAGATCATGTCTTGGAGATGGCACCAACTTGACACCACAACCTGTTCCAGAGATTATGCAGTCATGTTGTTAGCCCCCAAGACACAGTGAGTAAATCAGTGATCAGCACCATGATCATTATCTCATCCAATTGCCCTCTTGCTACCCATTCATTAGGAAGCACCCACACTATTGTCCCTTGACCATGTCTTTTACAGCTGTTACAACTCAATTGTGAAACTCAGCTGTTCTGATAATGGAATCCCACAATTCTGTAAGCTGTCACAAATGTGGAAAAAAACCAACTTTCCACAAATAAGACAGAAAAAAAACAGGCAATTTGGCATACAAATAATATGTTGGAAAAATATAAACAAGGAAAACTATTTCTGTGGCTCAAAAGTCCAGACAGAGTTATTTCTACATTTCTATTAATTTCAATAATGAAGACAGGATGCTGTCTGCAGCGTGACAGCCGATCTTTGATTTGTCAAGTCATCAGGTGAGTTCAGATCTTTTCTCGTACTAAAATTCTCACTTTTTGAGTTTCCTAGATTTTAAATTATCCTTTCACTTATAGAGAAAGGAGGGAGAGAAACATATTTTCCTTTTGCCAGCTCTCAACATTTCTGGTCGCTAACTGCAGCTGGACGAATCAGCAGGCTGTCATCAGGCAGCTTCTCCTTAACACAAAGGATCCTGGTGCCACTCATCTCAACGATGTAACAATTCACTATTTCAAAAGTACATACTCTTAAACAGCTAAAAATGTGCATCATCTGTTTTTCAAATTTCAAAACTCTCATGATGTTTTAGTTACATAGTACTGCCTGACTTCCAATTCAGTTCATAGTCCAAAGGGAAAAACATGTGGTCTCTTACTTGGCTGCACAGTGGTGAAGGAGAATACCAGTGGGGCTGTCAGTGATCATGGTGTGCAGTACGTCGTCTTGAAAACACATCCATTGCATGCAGAGCAAGCAGCGTGTGCACAGGGCCAATTTCTCCAGTAAAATACAACAGTAATCATTGATAATATATAGTGAGGATGCTTAATACATGTAAGTGCCAAAAGGTGATCAAGAGCATGTTATTCAAAATGACTCAACGTCACACAGAAAACACAACTGGAAGAATGGGACCAATAGCTCTAGGATTTACCGATCAGGACCTTCAAGTCCTGAATAATGATGCGCAAGAGAAAATTACTATACCCGCTGGGCTGCCTTAATACCCTGACTACTACAGTGACAACTTGACTTCAAATGAGGGCATTAGGAGAATGTCAACGGTGCGGAAAAGTGAGGCCTGCTGCATTCCAACAAGATGCATAGCTTGGCTAAACCATAAATAACATCAAGTGAGGAATCATATCTGCATACTACAACCAAGGCACAAGACATGCCACAAACATGTGCTTCAACACTGAAACTTGCGGTTGTATACAATTCATGTAGCTTCACACTGAACACATGAATGATCATGGTGATACACAGAGGAAGTGGTGAATGTTATGCACTATATTTTGGGCTAAAATTATTTCATACAGTAATTGAAGAATGGAGATGGCCTGGACTGAAGGTGAAAGAGCCTAACTGTGACTCATTCATCCCTTTGTGCAGATGGTGATGAATACTGCTGGGGTGCCTAACCAACTGTCATTCAGTAATGAAGAATCATTGTTCGCAGATCACCATTGTGTATAGTGTTAATGAGGCTAAACGATCAAATCGCTGAGAATACAGAGATGATCGGGCTCTTGTGGTGCAGTGGTAGTGTTCCTACCTTTGAGCCAGAAGGCCTGGGTTCAAGTGTCACCTGTTCCAGAGGTATGTAACAACATCTCTCAACAGGTTGATTAGGAAAACTTCTACAGTGAAGGAGGCATGAGGGAGTGCAAAGATGGCGTTGTATCATAAATGCAGAGTGAGAATGAAGAAGGAAAAATGAATGCTATTCCTAAATACTCCTCCTCCTGTGTCTCAGCTTTGCTTATTCACTCCAGTCTGGGCCACCTCATACCTTGGGCATCAGGAGGAGGAAAAGATATCCAAAAGCTTAGGCAACATGTCTTTCTTTTCAACAATACTTTGGAGAGTTTAGAGGCAAAGGAGATAAGAGAAATAAGAAGGGTGAGACCTCTGAAGGGTTTGAAGTTAAGGATGAGAATTTTAAGATCAAATCTGGGATCCAGTATACGTCAGTTAGCAGGCAGGTAATGGTGGAACAACCCTTACTGCAAGATTAAAAAGAAGCAACAGAGTAAAAGAAACGGATGATCATGTTGTACTGACTGTACAATTGCAGACTGCTGTTGACAATTCAAAGTGCGTAGACTTTTTCAGATTCGCTGACATTTCCGTAAAACAAAAAGCATTTTTGGACTTTAAAGTGGAAAAAAGTCCAAAACTGTTGTCACCCTTGCATGGATCAAACTGAAGAATCCTTTAGAAGAGGCCAATTGCTCAACTGGTCTAATTACATGAATATCCTAAGAGACATGAATTGTAGATCAATATGCATCTTGAGATTATATTCCAAATTAAATGAAATATACAGAAGTGTCAGCATTTGAAAATGATTGAATGCTTTGACGTGGCATGTACTGTACTTTTATAGAAGAATGTTCTCAATATCAGTGAGCAGAATTGTGGAATGACGTAAAATGCATATCTTGTAGATTTTAAGAACAGCACATACTGTAAATAGCTTCCTGAATTTAATATGTCAATTAAATTCTAATGTGAGCTTGCTACCGAGCTTCTTTTGCTAAGCAACCAGTATTTCTTTTTACCAAATATAAATATGCCTTTAAAATTACCTTATGAAAGTATAGAGTAATACATTATCACAGTAATGATAGTGTGTTGCTCTTTAATTTATTTTCAAAATGTGTTTTCCTATTGACCAAAAGACTCTGCACTCTGAAGCAGTGACGCCTGTGCCAATAATAATTAAAGTCTGCCAAACAGCAGGGACAGAAGTCATTGTCATGCAGCCCACACAGCCAACATAAAACTGAAGATCAGGGGGCAGGTAAGCAGCGCTGGTGATAACGTCAGACCGCCAGTTAAAGGACTCAAATAGAAACACCAGCTCTGACTTCTATTGAAGCTTTGACCGTCACTGGATGAACTGTATCAGCTCTCAGCTCAATGTGGGTTGGCAAGCTATAAATCCAGTCTGGTCCAATCCTATCCCCATTCTATGTGTTACAGTTTCTGAATGGGTAACAAGCAAGAATTCAACTACTGAATGATTAAGCTCCTCCATGTCCCTGGGACTACAGGTTAACTGTAATGTCCCTGTTAGAAGTGTAGCTCCCATACTCAGCATAATGACTGTACTCTGCACCTTGCACATCTGTATGGCTGAGCATCCTGTGCCATCAATCACCATCACTCTTTGTTCCCCAATCGTTCCTTCACATTGTAATAAACAGTGATTATTCAAATTACAGGAAAGTAGAAGCAATCAGTACTGGGACTACAATCATTCATGATTTATTTTCACGATTTGGATTTGGGAAGAAGAAAGCCACATTTAAAATTTTCAGGTAATACCAACCTAGTGCCAAACACTAAAGAACAATGAAAGATAATACAAGACAGCACTAGAAAACTTGCAGACTGGGTAACTAAGTGGCTAGTAAATATAAGTATAGATAAATGTGAAGCAAGGTACTTTAGTATGAAAAAATAAGAAAATTAGTTGCATTGAATGGTTAGAATTTCAATCCACCAATACAGAAAGTGGCGAACATAAATTACGGCGATGTCTCAAAATGAAAATGAAGTACAAGTGGGACAAAAACAGAAAGTGCTGTGGAAACTCAGCAGGTCTGGCAGCAATTGTTGACAGAAAAGCAGAATTAACATTTCGGGTCCAGTGAGTCTTCGTCAGTACTTGTGAGATATTCTCTGGAATCATTTTGGGTCTAAAGCTATCCAATAGGTTTCAAGGAATGCTTTATTAGTACAGCAAACTTTGTTTTCACTGGCATCTATGAGCAGGCACTCTCAATAAACTGGCAAAAAATTATATACCTCAAAAAACTGGAAGTATTATCAAGTAGTCAATTGAGGGTGCGAGTGGTAAGCTCTCTGCTGAGAAGTTTTATTTCAGGCAAAATTACATTATTGTTAAAGAGATTTATGCTATAAATAATGTATAACAAATAACATGTCCCCAGATTAAGTGAATACCCATTGGTGAGTTTCTGATAATAGCACCCATTTATGGACCTTCAAAAAGACATGCAAAATTAAGCTTCTTCACTACAGAAACACGAACAAGAACATTTCAGATATTATTTAATTCTATACAAAAATTATTGCTGTACAGAACTGTAATTAGTAAATAGTTCAAAATAGTTTTTAAAGTCCCTTCAGTTAGGAGGGCAGGTATCAGGTAAGTAGGGTGCCAAGTGGATAATGGCAAGGGTGAAGGTTTAGGATGCCATGTGTATAGTCTGCCAGCACAATGATGGCAGATGAGCAAGGGGCAGATGCCAACTGGATAGAGAGGAAGGTGCCAAGTGGACAAGATACCAAGTGGGAAGCGGGTGAGGAGGGGTTAGATGCAAATTGTTCAGGTGCCAGGGTGCAAGGTAGGAAAGGGCCATGTAAGTGATGCAATATCTAGGAGAAATCTAGTTTTGACTAGAGTTTAGGGATGGGTTGGCAGGGGGGTGGACGAGGTGATGGTTCTGACTGACAGGAGGCAAGGACAGGATTGTAATAATGGGAGTTGGGATTTGGGTTGTGCCTGTCAGCAGGGGGTGTTGGGTCAGGTCCATCAGTGGTGAAAGGGTGCAATCTGGTGTAGTTGGTGGTTAGGCTCAAGTTTGTTCCAATGCTAGGAAAGATGGGGATGGCTCGCAGGGGATCAGGATGGAAGTGGCCCAACAGGCAGGAGTGAATGGGATTGGGTTGGGGGTTGAGGGGGGGATAGGTGTCGAGTAATGACTGGGGAAGGGTTGAGCATGTCAATGAGGTTGGGTAAGACAGTTGGGTCAAATGCAGTGGAGGGGAAGGGGGTCAGGTCCAGGGTGCATCAGATCAAGGTCTGGGGGTCACATAGTTTGCAGATGTAGCTGGGATGTGGGATCTGTTGAATAGTTACTCAGGATTTACGGATTATGTATTTAAATAGTTTAACTTTTCCTAAGTATTTAATTTCATCAGAGTGGTCCAAATTTTCCAATTTAAATGGAGACTTCCGGAGGGTTCCAGGCAGAGAGGGATTTTCCAGCAGAAACTCCAATTTTCTGGACAATTCCTTCAGAGCATGCTATCATTCTCCAATCTAGGTTGGAATAACAACTGTCTCACCTTTGGAACATCTGGGCCACTATTTTTCCAAAAAAATTTATATTCTGCCTGATAGCAGCAACAGATGCTGTTAATTGCAATTGTTTACGGAAGATTTTATATCTGGCAATTGGCAAACAAATTTGAGGGAAAACGTGAGCAAAATTTTTCACATTGCAATTTTCTACGCAATTTGCATCCGATTCATCAATTTTGCAATTATGCCAAAAGGGAAACACTTGCCAAAGTTCTCTGCAAACATGTGTGACCATTATTTTTATTAAGTTTAGACTTTTATGTTCTCCCTTACTTGTCAATTTCCTCCATTTGCTTTTCAACAATATCCCATCCAAATTAGACAACGCATCTTTCTCATTCCATTTCCTCTATATTCACACTTGTTATTTTGATGCATTTACATTGCATCATTGTAATCTTTGAGAAAAGATAACACTGATTGGCCAGTTTTTGTTTCTCTTACGCATCTCCTCCATCTTCAATGTCATTGCTCTTGTAGGGGAAGCTGCTCATCTTTCTGCAGTTCTCATGACAGATCGATATCACAGACGTGAATGAAGGTCTTTCTTTCCCCCCCGCCTTTTCATGTGCTGGTGAGTACTTCCAGTGTTTTGTTTTTATAAAGAACTTAGTCCCTGCATACTCTGGCATAGTGCAGCACCGTTAAGCAGTTTAGGTCTTGACAAAGAATCAGCTCACTTTTCAACATATTACTACTATACCACTAAACCTCTGTAATACTAAACTTCTCCAAATATGATTTTGACATGATCGCTGAACGAGTAGTGGGAAACATTCCAAAACATACACTTACAACTTCTATCTAGACATCTCCTATTAGTTTCTCTGTAGGGCTTTGGAGTGTGTCTCTCCTATATCATGCATTTCAATATATTAAAAAAAGTTGACCCAGTGGTAGTTCAAAACAATGAGATTTTCAAAAATAATCTAATCAGTCTTAATACATAATCAGATCTTCACAAGAAGAGAAAAAGCAATTTGTGACAAATAAAGTTGAAATGTAATAGACACCTACATAAAGTGCCAAAGCCTGGACTTTATAATACTAAACATGAAAAGCCAGACATGCAAAGTATGGTCAACTACAAAATACTAAGTATTTTGAGAGCTGTGAGAACAGTCTATATTCAAGGACTTGAAACCACAACAAACTTATAAATGGACAATATCTTTACAGATAAGAGTTCAACAGTTGATAAATTACAGATTTAACAGCTGGTGTTTCCCTTCACAAATTTATGGGAGACAGTCAGGTTTCCCCAGAGATTACTTTCACAATGAGCGAGTACCAGAGTTTTACATATTACATGAACATGTCATGCACGGATTTTCCCTGTTGTGACATTAGATATCTTTTCTTCCCTCAGCATAAAGTTGGAGAGGTGGAGAAGAGGGGCGATGGGGAATTAGTAATTATTTATATTAACTCAAATTAAGTAACTAATGGAGCTGGCAGCAGTGAAACATTATCCTTTGGGTGATGGCTTCTGCAATGGGTTAACAGTAATGAGAGGTCATATTCCGCACACTGTCAGAGCTTCCATTACATGTAGATTAACATGCCAAAGAAGGCAGACGTCAGCCTTAACGAATAAAAGATAGCTGTAAGGAAAGAAATCTTAAAAACAAGTGGAAAAACACATGATCGAATTACATTAACCCTTAATGCACTGATGTGCAAATTTCTGTGAGAATATTCTGGAAATGTCATATTACCATGGAATTTCACTTTAGCTTCCAAAATATAGACTACTACTGAAAGAAACATGCCACTGTAACAGCAAAGTCTGAAGTGCTCTTATTGGTATAAACCCAGGTCATACAGTCAGAGGTCTACAGCATAGAATGTGCCCCTTCAGCCCACTGAGTCTGCGCCAATCAAAAACAACCACCTAACTATTCTAACATAATTTTCCATCTGTTGGGCCATAGATCTGTATGCCTTGGTGTTAGTAAGGCCACCAATACTTTGAAATACAGAAAAAAGACAGATTACTTTACACATCAAATATAAAAACCTCAGAATATCACATTTGCCACATAAAAAAAATTAATGCGCTCATCTGGGTGCCTGTGGATTGTAGTTCGAAAAACTTGTGTCTTAATAAAACTAGTGTAATTTTTGCTAAGTGTATGGAGCATCTGATTACGGTGGAGATCAAGGTAATGTAAAATTATTCTAGATTTATTTATTTTCAACCATTATTATAAATAGGAGATCCAGCTCAAAAATGTTTACTGATGACTCCATTGTTTTTTGGTTTACCTCTGCTTCATGATAATGTCTGTATAGTTAAATATTAGGAATGTTAGTCACATCAAAATAAGTGAGGCCAAGACAGAGATTGTTACCACTGCATATTATTTTAAGTTTACAAGAAATCTTTACACTTCTTTAGTTTGACCGATCTCTTTTAAAACAATCAATTTCTGACGACTCAATTTCAAATAGCTTCAATCTTAAATATTCCTCTACCCCTCTCGCAAATATTTATTCCAAAAGTACTTAGAAACTGTAAATATTGGGCTTTCCTCATTTCTGAGGAGAGAACAAGCACCACATTGTATATGATAGAGCAAATAGAGCTGTAGAAAACATGAGATTTTGATTCTCAGAACTGAAGAGTAAGTACAGTCACAGTGACATTAATGGTACAGTGATAGGAAGAAAGTCTGAATTTAAATTTTGATTTAACAAAAGCCAAGATGACAAATTAAGATGAACAAAATAAACAAATTTAGAAGGCTTCTCTCCCAGATTGTTATGCCTTTGGAGTAGTTTACCAATGGAGGCAATAAAGCAAAAACAGTTGATGTGATTCAAAATACAGACCATACCAACAGGAAATATTCATACATCAATAAAGCCAAATAGTCTTTTCTCCTTCTAAATCTCCTCGGATTCTCTCCAAATAATGAGTTGCCATCTTAGTTACATTGTCAATGGTAAAAAGCACAGGGGAAACATTTCCCAAAAAAAAATGTCAAAAACAAGCAATCTCCCACCTCCCAAAGCTCAGTTGCAAATTTGCATCGGCAGTATACTGGGAAAAGGTCATTTGCTCACCCTTTGATAATACTTGGTGCAAAGCTGCCTGGTTTTAAAGGTGTAAGAAAAATGGTTTGCTTACCAGAGGTATAGAAGAAAAATGTACTCTATACAGCTTGTAAATAAATATCAAGTATAAAATGAATAATCAGACATGGTGATAACACATTGTATCTTTCTTTTCCTTATAAGTAGTAAGTTGAACAGAAGGAAGTGTCCCATTGCATGCTGTGTACAGTATTTGAAAAAAATCACAAGAGGAAATGTGTACATCTCTATTTAGCTTGTGAGCTTAATTTAAGAACATGTCCTTGTTTCAAGGCTGTCTTGACAACAACACTGCAAGTTTCAGAAGTTCTAAATGATTACCTGGGAAGATGCCATGATGTATTGTGGTGAAATGTCATTGGTCCTTAACTAATATTTTGTACTGTGTATTACTTTCAAAAGGGAATTGCGTAATGGGTGGCATATAATAATCAAACTCTAATTCAGAGAAGGAGAATTTTATGCCAACTGCCTCATATCTTGGTGTGCAGAATACAAGTCTGATTTTGTTCAATCTTCACAAGATTAATTTCGATCTGCAGTAACACCGTACAATGTACTGCTGCAATAACAAAGCAGTTTCATCTTCATTCTATCTAATTTTAGTGTTTCCTACTAAATGCTGTTCTACTGTACAGGGCACAACCTTGAACATATTTGCAAGGAAAACCTCAGTTCACTGGAAAATGCATTTGAGCAATGCAAAAGTCTCCTTTTCCAAATTATGTTTTTGTAATTTCACTAGATGAGCAACTGACACCAGGAAACTAATGCTCCTCCCTGACATACACTGTTAAATCTGACAAGACCAGGATTTCTATTTCTTAATTGCAAGGTCAGTATGAAGAAAGACAGCAGTGCATTTTAAATAATGGTAGACCAAATAAAATAACTATAGAATTAAATAAATAGAACTGAGGAGACCATTCAGCCTGTCATGCTTGTTCTGCCTCTTCAAATAGGGCAGCACAGTGGTGCAGTGGTTAGCACTGCTGCCTCACCGCGCCAGGGACCCAGGTTCGATTCCACCCTCGGGTGACTGTCTGTGTGGAGTCTGCATATTCTCCTTGTCTCTGTGTGGATTCCTCCAGGTGCTCCAGTTTCCTCCCACAGTCCAAACATGTGCAGGCCAGGTGGATTGGCCATGCTAAATTGCCTATCTATTCAGGGATGTGTAGATTAGGTGGGTTATAGAGGGGATGGGTCTGGGTGGGATGCTCCAAGTTGTTGGGCCGAAGGGCCTGTTTCCATACTGTAGGGATTCTATGATTCTATGAAATGTTTTACACAATTGGGTCCACTCTATTGGTCATTACCCAGTACACAAGATACAACATGAAACACCCCTTTTGCTACGTGGAATAAAGTCATCAAATGACAAATATTAGACCAAAACTTTCAAACACGATTTATATTATACTACTAGAGATAACTTGAATTTTTCCATTCATTGGTTATACTCCCAAAGGTAAATTAAAGCAACACAAAATGAATGCAACTGACTAACAGTCCAATGTATTAGTACTTAATGCCAAAGATAAAGTTCAGTCAGAGATTGGAACTGCTCAATCCTTCAGCACAGCACTTCTTTATAGAATCCTTCATTCTGAATGTTTTTGTGATTCATTTAAAATAGATTCTCACTTGATTTAGAGACTGATAATGAGTACATTTGCTGCTTTGCCAACCTAACCACTGCAAACCTCAACACTTGCAATGATTTTAAACTAATGTCATATGGGTGTTGTTCTATTTTTGGGAAGAGGTCTGATACTGAACTCGGTCAGTGTTTCCTGAACCATGATATGTGTTAGGATGCTGGTGACTCGAGGCGGGGATGTTAACTCTTCCAATAGTAATAGACATTTTAGAGAAAATACTGAAAGACATTAGCTTGTTTTTGGGTTTAGAATAATCAAGAAGTCTTTGGTCAGAACTCTCCAGATTATCAAAGGACTGAGAAAGTCTAAGTTGTCAGTTGTGCGAATATCCAGGCAAAAAGACTTGCAGCTCACAGGACCAAAAATGCGAAGCAGCGAAACTGAAACCGACAAATTTAATAGGGAAGGGAAATTTCTCTGGTCTTGAGTAGCTATAAAGTGATGGTGTTAGGGGATAGACAGAATTGTTTTTTAGCCATATGTTTGGAAATATTTCAAAACAGTATTGTATTTAGACAGCTTGGTTTGGTTAATGTAATTTTTAAAACATTTATTTTGTGTAATAAACTTCTATTTTATTGTTAAAGCTAATTCTGCAGCTTTGTGTGATTATGTTTTAGCAAGAAACATCCCCTTTAAATTAAAGAAAGAAAAACTATCCAGCCAGATTTCAGTACGGGTTCTGATCTATCCATTAGGAACATCAGCAGGGATCATAACACACTGAATACTGAAATTACGCACTCAAAAATACTGCTCAGACTATTCACTTCACCTAAAATAGTCTTCATCTTTCCATCACCTACAGTGTGTAAGTTTATTTTCTGAGACCAGTTTTTGACAGCTCAGTTACTTACTGTCTTTATTTCATTAGAGGTTCTTCTTATAGATCATTTTTCAAATGGCTCAGTTTCTGAGCTTTCATGCAATTCATTGTCTGTGCCTCTCCCTCTCTACTGATAACGCACTTCTGAGACAACTTTTGCGTTCCCCAAGCATGGATCTTTGGCATTATGCTTGACAATGAAACTGGATAATGTTAACTTTTCACAGCTAGTTAGTCATCCCAGCAGCATAGCATACTTAGTCTCCATTCTATGCTCTGATACAATTGTTCCAGAAAAATTATTTAACCAGAAAAAAAAAAACCAGACGGTACTTCCACTATGCTTCACATGTTTTGGAGTCAGACCTTTCCAAGTCCATCATACTACATCTTCAGAAATATAGCCTTCATGTGAAAAATTAAGTGACCAAGTAAGTAAAAGAAATTCTGTCACACAGCGACTTATTTGCAGCTTGAACAACATTCTCTGGGTGCAATTTATAGTGCAGTGCATGCTTAAATAGATGGTTTGCAGTATTTTCACAAAAGGGTAGTAAAAAAACATGTCAGCATAAATGGAGTAAACAACACATACAAAACCAGAGATAAATTACGGGGGATGTTATATTTAGAAATAAAGTTTCTTGTGGTTCTAACATCAGTTTGGAAACTTACCGCATATTGTTAAAATGCTGTTGTATTCAGAATAACACTGATGCAAGTTAATTTGGTCACCAAAACGACACATTTCAGAACTCAGCAGTACTTTACCTTAAAATGCATCAAAAACAAGAATGTAGTTTATCGGATGTTAAGATGGCAGCAATGTCATATTTTCACAAAGCAGTCTCCCAAAAACAGATTTCCTTGTTCATTTGTACTTAGTTTTCAGATGTAGCTCTCTATTTTTGTAGTTGTATGCTGCTGGTAGCCAAACATACTTGCTTGTTTGCAGGCTAGTTTTACCAGCAGATAGGAGAAAGGACTCACCTAATTAAGTGTCCTAAACTTTGTTTTCAGTTAATCCACTTGCAAAGTTTTAGACAAACTTGATGCCAGTTAACCTTAACGACAACCGTCTTTTAGGTCAAGTCTAATTGCTCTTCTGTCTCTTGGCCCTTTCCATGGAAATAATTCAAAGTCAAAAGTTGTATAATTTGCCAATGACTCGTGCAAATCCTGCGATTTCTGGTAAAGTTGGGTTTTGTCGCATAATTCTATTTACATTGATAAATGACAGCTTTACACTGTTCCCACTTTACTCATTACCTCATTATTGTTCAGTAGGCACATATAAAAGAATTGTTTCCAGGTCTAAAAGAGGAGTCAGCAGTATCATATTTCCTTACACTCAAACTTTTTTAATAATCCTTAATATCACCACAAAAGGAAAGGGAAACAGAAAACTACTTCCAGATCAATTAATTTGTAATAACTTACATCTCCAGAGCGCTCAAGGCGAGAGAAACAACTTGGGGTGTTTTTTCTAAGAAGGAAATTGGTCACTGAGCAAGAATCAAAAACAGGAGACCACAGTGATCCCTGAATTAGGGGTTAAAAACCAAACAGCGGGGCGGTTCCAGGTCCCAACATTCCATGCTAAATTTTATACACACACTGTAATGTTCAATGCTCCAGTTAACTAAGTGCCTAGGAACCTACTGGCTGTCTACTCAGCACTGGCAAGCAGGCTCCAGATACTGGAGGGTCAATGGAAGGACCTGAGCCTATACTCAGTGATCAGCAGCCAAACCAACCAACTACCTGCCTTCTGTCAATGAGGAAAGTAGAAGTTACATCATTATTTTGTCTCTGTTTTTAAAGAGAAAGATACAAGAATTTAGCCTTAGAAAGTAGATTATACTGTAGAAATTGATGGGAATTGAAAGCTGATAAATCACCAAGACCTGAGGGTCCAAATTCAAGAGGCCATCACGGATCTGGGAGAGAGGGGTTGGGGGTGGGGGGGGGGGGGGGGGGAAACGGGTGATCATTTCCTTCTTGTGAAAAATTGCTGCACCCTCTACCTCTTCCTTGCAGCTTTGTATAGATGTGGCCAGATCAACATGAGCTGCCTGCACTACTGACTGGAAACTTCATTTGGAGCAGCAATAGGACAATTCATGAGAATTGACCTTCTGGTACAGAAGCAGCATGGAGGCCAGAGGCGCCAAATTGTGTTTCCTTCAATCAAGACCCTGACTCTTTTTAAAAATTCACTAGTTAGACCAAAATTTTATTCTTTAGCACTTAAATGTGGGGCAGGCTTGTTCAGTAGTGACTCTGCCCTCACCAACTACAAAATCTGTTAGACTGTACTGCAATCAGCTAACAGTTGATCGGGAAACCCCTTGTTAAATCACAGACCTTGATGTTAAAGTATCACCTCAACAGAAGCTGCTGGTCAATAATGGGCTAGCAACTTTCAGGTCACTGGAGGCCTGGACTTCAGGGCATCTAACAGTAAGAAGGTCATCTTTTTCTTTCAAGTCTTGCAGAGTGCACACTGCAAGGACATAAAAACTGGAGTGGAGGGCAGGAGTTGGTGGTGGAAGTAGGAACCTGAAGACAAAGGAAGGGAAGCAGCATTCAGCTGCCACCTTCTTATCTCCAATCACTGCCCCTGATTAGCTCCAGAATAGGGTACATTGAGGACATTCTGTCCCATCAGGAGATTTGCTCTCATTCCCCAGTTGATAAATTAGCCATTTTCCTCACCTGAAATAAGACAGGTAAATGGGCTGGTGAGGAGTTGAGGTAATTAAGTGGTTGCTAACTGATCACTTACGGACCTGGATTGTTGGCAAGGAAGGATTGTCCTCATTGGACTTCCACCTCAGCAATTGAGTGTTGGGTGAGAAGAAAAGGGGCAAGTATCACTCAATGGCCAATTCATCCAACTATTCTCTCGTCTTGCTAACTTTTAACCTCCAAGGAAGTGAAAATTGAACTCAAGGAGTTGGCTTTCTTAAAGGCTTTCAAATGCAGATAGAACAAATCACACATCTGGTGGGTTGGGGGCATTTAGAAAGCAAGTTTGAAAATACAGCACAGTAGCAATTGAAAAATTAGTGCCAATGGTGAAGCAAGAGTGTGAGGATCAAAGGGTGCGTATCAGGTTTTTATATTAGCAAAATGACAAAGTGCAGATAATGGCATCTGGCCAACACATACAGCTTGTCCTTCCACGGAAACCTATGATTTGCCATCACAGATTGCTGAGGCTGGGGAAGGTTTTGGATTTGAAAGATGAAAAGTCAGTTCAATGGGGCATGTGGGATCAACTGGACATGAGCAAAAGCTTGTGCTCTGCTGAGGGATTTTGAATGAATTGTTAATTTGAAGAAGACAGGGTGAGTCTCAAGGGCGTTTAAGGATTCAAAGTTTGCATGGTCCAAAAGTTGGGTCAAAGTTTTAGCAGCAGTGTAAAATAAGCACAGCTCTAAGTGAACATTACTGCAACGGTCAAAAAGAAGCTGGCTTGTCAATGGAATGTATGTAGTGAACAAAGTTGAGCTTTGGATAAATCAGAATTTCATAACTCTACATCTGTTTACTGGCTAAAATAACAGTTAAGTTGGTTAATGAAGTCAAGACACATGGGAAAAGGTTAATTTTTTATAATGCATGGACAGAAATAAGCAGGTGATGCTGCAGAATAGTGATCAGCTCTGTCCGACAGTCCATAAGATGTGTTAATGGCACCTCAGATAATCTACTTAAATCGGTGGAATGATTTAATAGATTATAATAATCAAAGTAAATCAATCAGCATTTGAGCCAATTCTGACTTCAGTTAGAGCACACTCCATCAGCAGCTCAACTACCTTTGCTCAAATATCTGTTGAAACTCTACCCAAAGACAATACATCAATATAAATAGTAGAAATTTCAACTAAACCAGCATTCACAGCCTTTTGAAGAGTTCCAGACTCTCACTACTTCTTATGAGGAAAAATCCTTCTGAATTTACTGAAGAGAGGCTCAAAGTGTATCCACTTTTTCTTGTTCCAATCCCTAAGTTATCGTTTCTCCGAAAATATCCTATCCATAGTTTTAAATACCCCAATTCTATCAAGAGCAACCATTTAAATTCAATGGAATGAAAAGCAAAGAACATTTCATCATGCAACCCTCTACATCAATTGTGCTCGAGAATCTGTATCACACCCTGCCAAGCTCAATGTATCAGTATCATTCTTGACACTCATTGCTGAAATCTGAACACAGTACTTCAGACCATCATTGCTTATGTTGTTCATCCTCTCCAAGTACTAAACCAAGAGTGTCACCTATGCTTCCTTTACTTCAAGGCAGATGAAAAGGACACACTGTAACATGATCAGCAAAGAGAAATAAAGAGATAGACAAACAGGAGGCTGGTAGAACACCGCAAACCAGGCAGCATCTGGAGGAAAAGAGAAGTTATTGTTCCGGTAATACCCTAAACGTTGACTTCTCTTTTCCTCCAGATACTGCCTGGCTTGCTGTGTTCTTCCAGCCACCTGTTTGCTTAGCTTGGATTCCAGCATCTGTAATTTTTTTTGTCTCTAAAAAAAATTATCTGTTCAGTATTCAAACACATGGGATAGTAACATACAAGATTGAAATGAGGATTGGGTAATGAAAAAAAAAGTACAAATAAATGTATTATTCTAGGTTTGGTAGTCTGGGACTAATGGGATACTGCAAGGATCAGTGCTTGGGCCCAAATGTTCACAACTTGTATTAATGATACAGACATCGGGACCAGATGCAATATTTACAAGTTTGCAGATGACCCAAAATAAGATGGAAATAAGAAGTGAGGGGAGGATGCAAAGAAACTTCAAGACAGGTTAAGCGAGTGGGCAAGAACATGGCAGATGGACTATAACATGGATAAGTGTGAGGTTATTATCTTTGGTAGGGAGGAATGAAAGAATTTTCTTAAATAGTGAGAACTTGGGAGGTGCTTATGTCAAAGGGACTTGAGTGTTTGTAAGTCATTGAAAGCTGACATGCAAGTGCAGCAAGCAATTAGGAAGAAAATATTATGTTGGTCTTTATCTCAAGGGAATGAGAGTGTAGATTAGAAATGGCTTGCTTAACGCATATAGAACCTTGGCAAGACTGCATCTGCAGTACTGTGTGTAATTTTGCTCCACTTACCCAAGGAAGAATCTACTTGTTTTAGAGACTGTGCAGTAGAGTTTCATCAGAATAATTCCTGCAATGATAACATTGTCCTCTGGGGAGAGACAGAGGAAACTGGGCCTGTATTCTCTGACCATTTAGAAGAAATGAAAGGTGATCTCGCTGAAACTATTAAAATTCTTAAAGGGTTTCACAGGGTTAATCCAGAAGAGAAGTTTTCCCTGGGTTGGGGCCCGAAAGCCAGAGGTCAGTGTCTCAAAAAGAACTAGAGGGTAAATCATTTAGGTCTGGGATAAGGAGGAATGTCTTCACCCAGAGGGAGTGATATTTTGGAATTCTCTACCCCTGAAGGCTACGGAAGCTCCATCATTGACTATGTTCAAGATAGAAATCGACATTTTCCCATGTACAAATAACCTCAAGGGACACAAGGTTAGCACACAAGAAAGGAAATGAGGTAGATGGTCAGCCATGCCCTAAAATACTGGAGAGGCTTGAGGGACTGAATGGTCTATTCCTGCTCCGATATTTCTATGTTTCAGGAAAGCAACAGATTAATTATGCCACCAGTTCCCTCAAAGTTGAATCCACTGTACAACCACAACTTTCTCCAGCGTTTTGTCCTCGTACAGAAATTGCTCTTTTACATGTTATTTTGTACCACTGTTTTCAGTAATGGCTGTTTCAGCTACAATCATTCTCACCCTCTGGGCCTTCCTCTAAGTGAACTGCCAACACCTTCTTCCAAAATCAAGATCCTTCAACCCTTCTTCAACGATTGCACCTCCTCATTTTTCTTTCCTAATCAGTATTCTCCCACCTTCCCCTTTTTCTTTATGTTCCCTTCTTCTGGGCAGCATTTCAAGATGATGATTTCTATACCAGGAGAGTTACAGAAATGCAAATTATGATGCATACCTTTTTTCATATTGCTTATTTCTAAATAATTTATTGGTTTATTCAAAGTTACATGGCATTTGAAAGAAACATTAAGGTGAGAGATATGTTCTCACACAATTGGTGAGTATCGTAAAGTTTGGCACAATACAAAAATTGCACTGGTTATTGAAACCCCTCTTTTGGATAAGTTTGATATAAGTACACATTTACTCATGACTGAGAGCCTTGGACTGCTTCAAAAGTTCCTCCATACAGTGTGCAGTCAGGACTACAATGTTCATGTGTCTGTAATGCTGCAGAGCAATCAGCCATCTACATTAATCGCCGGAGTTCCTGTTCCCATTTGTTATCCAGTGACCTTTTATAAAAGTAGCCGTACGTGGAGAGAAATTTTTTGCTGTGATGTCCCCTGTGGTGAACAGCCTGTCAACACACATTGTCAGGGCAAACACAGGGCACTTCAGACAAAGTAAGAGAGAATGTCCATGAATGGGTAATCCAGCAAGAAGTCGATACCTTCAGGCACAGTAGGGATAACATTTAATGAAACTGCAGAAAAATTCAAAATGTTAATTTTCTTACAATTATAGTAAATGTATTGAGCACCACAGAACCTGCAGAAAAGAAAGCATTCAGAACTACAATTATAGACACAATAAACTTTAAGATGTACAATAAGCATGTAAAATTTCTCAAAGTATATTATATTGGCAAGATCCTGAAAGTCAAAATTGCAAATGCTTCCTCCTTGTCTATGTTTCCCATCCATGCCTTACAAAAATGTTCAATCCAGACTTCTGCTATTCATAATCTTTCTGAAATTCTCACCACCAAATGTAAATATAGCATTCAGTATTTTTCAAGCAAATGTACCTCATTTGAAGGACAGAAGCTAATTTTATAGCAAATTAAATTATTTCAATTTTACCAAATGGTCAAACTCAATGAAAATAAAATTTTAAGAACAGTACAGGATTTTAAAAGCATGTCATTTAACAGTGTAGTACGTTGCTCCAAACTGTACTAGTGTCATAGATAATAGGAACTGCAGATGCTGGAGAATCCGAGATAACAAAGCGTGGAGCTGGATGAACACAGCAGGCCGAGCAGCATTATAGGAGCAGGAAAGCTTGATGTTTCGGGCCTAGACCCTTCATCAGAAATGGGGGAGGGGAGAGAGGAGGAGGTGGATAGAAGATGGATAGAGGAGAGGACAGGTGGAGAGGAGACAGACAAGTCAAAGAGGCGGGGATGGAGCCAGTAAAGGTGAGTGTAGGTGGGGATGTAGGGAGGACATATCCGTCCTCCCTGGACTGACCTAGGTCAAGGGGGTGGGATGAGGTTAGTAGGCAGGAGATGGGGGTGCCGCTTGAGGTGGGGGGAGGGGATAGGTGAGAGGAAGAACAGGTTAGGGAGGCGGGGATGAGCTGGGCTGGTTTTGGGGTGCGGTTGGGGGAGGGGAGATTTTGAAGCTTGTGAAATCCACATTGATACCATTGGGCTGCAGGGTTCCCAGGCTGAATATGATTTGCTGTTCCTGTAGCCTTCGGGTGGCATCATTGTGGCATTGCAGGAGGCCCAAGATGGACATGTCGTCTGAGGAATGGGAGGAGGAGTTGAAATGGTTTGCGACTGGGAGATGCAATTGTTTGTTTCGAACCGAGCGCAGGTGTTCTGCAAAGCGGTCTCCAAGCCTCCGCCTGGTTTCCCCGATGTAGAGGAGGCCACAACGGGTACAGCGGATGCAGTATACCACATTGGCAGATGTGCAGGTGAACACCTGCTTGATGTGGAAAGTCTTCTTGGGGCCTGGGATGGGGGTGAGGAAGGTGGTGTGGGGGCAGGTGTAGCACTTCCTGCGGTTGCAGGGAAAAGTGCCGGGTGTGGTGGGACTGGAGGGGAGTGAGGAGCGGACAAGGGAGTCACAGAGAGAGTGATCCCTCCGGAAAGCAGACAAGGGTGGGAAGGGAAAAATGTCTTTGGTGGTGTATGGCATCATTAAAATGTCTTTTCTTATTTTCCTAACTGTTATTTTCATCAGTCACAGTGACAATAACAATGTAAGTTTGAGAATAAAACCGCTACATAGAAAATCATGTACCTTAAAACAAGTTCAAGTTCATGTTATAAAACACGAAGGCTAGACATTTTCTTGCTGAAGATAGCGTAGGTGATGGCCTAGTGTTATTATCATTGGATTGTTAATCAAGAGACCGGGGTAATGTTCTGGGAACCTGGGTTTGAATCCCATCAAGGCAGATGGTGGTAACAAGCATGAGGCTGGATGAACACAGCAGGTCAAGCAGCATCATAGGAGCAGGAAAACTTGACGTTTCGGGCCTAAACCCTTCTTCAGAAATGGGGGAGGGGAAGAGGGTTCTGAAATAAATAGGGAGAGAGGGGGCAGACAAGTCGAAGAGGCAGGGCTGGAGCCAGTAAAGGTGAGTGTAGGTAGGGGGGCAGGGAGGAGATAGGTCAGTCCAGGGAGGACGGACAGGTCAAGGGGGCGGGATGAGGTTAGCAGATAGGAGATGGGGGTGTGGCTTGAGGTGAGAGGAAAAACAGGTTAGGGAGGTGGAGATGAGCTGGGCTGGTTTTGGGATGCGGTTGGGGGAGGGGAGATTTTGAAGCTTGTGAAATCCACATTGATGCCATTGGGCTGCAGGGTTCCCAGGCTGAATATGATTTGCTGTTCCTGCAGCCTTCGGGTGGCATCACTGTGGCATTGCAGGAGGCCCAGGATGGACATGTCGTCTGAGGAATGGGAGGGGGAGTTGAAATGGTTCGCGACTGGGAGGTGCAGTTGTTTGTTGCAAACTGAGCGCAGGTGTTCTGCAAAGCGGTCCCCAAGCCTCCGCTTGGTTTCCCCGATGTAGAGGAAGCCACAACGGGTACAGCGGATGCAGTATACCACACTGGCAGATGTGCAGGTGAACATCTGCCTGATGTGGAAAGTCTTCTTGGGGCCTGGGATTGGGGTGAGGGAGGTGGTGTGGGGGCAGGTGTAGCACTTCCTGCAGTTACAGGGAAAAGTGCCGGGTGTGGTGGGGCTGGAGGGGAGTGTGGAGCGAACAAGGGAGTCACGGAGGGAGTGGTCCCTCCGGAAGGCAGATAAGGCAGATAAGGGCAGATGGTGGATTTTGAATTCAATTAAAAACAAAAAAATCTGGAATTAAGAGTCTAACGATGACCATGGATCCATTGTCGATTGTCAGAAAAACCCAACTGGTTCATTAATGTCCTTTCGAGAAGGAAACTGCCATCCTTACCTGGTTTGGCCTACACGTGACTCCAATCCCACAGCAACGTGGTTGACTCTGAACTTCCCTCTGGGTAATTAGGAATGGGCAATAAATGCTGGTACAACTAGTGATGCCCTCATCCCATAAAAGAATAAAAAAAGTACTTGTCACTTATATGTACAAATGTTACCTGCCATTTGTCAGCCTGTATACTCTCTGTAATTGAGAACTCTGCACACTCCATGCTGATCAAAAGGAAACAATAGAGGTGGGTGTAGTTTTCTTAATAACGCGGGAAAAGACCAAAACATGGTGACAGGTTCTAACAAGTGCAGATGCAGAGCTGACTAATAAAAGAATAAAACAAGTACACCGTAAATGGGCACTGCATATTTCCTTCGCTCAGGAACTTTTATTAAAAAGCTACTGTAAAGTAACAGATGGGTAAGTATTTTAGTTAGTTACACAAGGATGGAACATCGTGCAAAACTGATTCCAGGAGTGGGTTTACCATCATTAAGCTGATACATGCTAAAATCTTTTTCAGATTATTCTGGCCGGCCTCTATATTAAAGTTAAGTTCATGATATTACATATTGGGAGAAAATATGAGGGATACACATTTTCAGTATACTGGTCACATTTATATAGCATTGTTCACAATCATAGGGCATCTCAAAGTGCTAAATAGCTAATTAAGTTTTCAAATGCACTCATTGTTGTAGGACATTCATTAGTCAATTCGCATGTTCCTATAAACAAAGATGTGATAATGGCCAAAGAATCAGTTCTTGTGACATTGATTCAGGGATAAATATTGGTCAAAAGACTAGGGATAACTGATCTGTGCTACTTCAAGATGGTACTGAGGGACTTTTCTACATGCACCTTGGGAGGGATGGGCAGGGGATGCAGTGTAGACAGAGCCTCGGTTACACATTGCATCTAAAAGAGATCATCCTCTATGCGTGCAGCACTTCCTCAGTGTTACTCTGCAATGTCAGCCTTCATTTGGTGCTCAAATCTTTTGAATGGGTCTTGAACTCATAACCTCCTGCCTCAGAGGTGAGACTGATACAAACTGAGGCAAAACTGACATGATTTGATATGAGTGAGGACGAAGCAGTGGATCTCGGAATGCTCATCACTCAACCCTGTCTCACCCAGTTCACTGCAGAACAGCAAACAGAATGCAGACAATTAAACACCTCCTGTTAATTCAAGGCTGTTTGTGCACCAGAATTTTCTTTTTGGAATTATCCAATAATATGAATGAAGCAACATAAAACAAAAGAATTTAGTCACGAAATGTAAATTATTAGTTGACTTGAATGGAGGATTTTGAAGTAGGACTCTGAATTGCCACATTAATAAAGTGGTAGCTCAACATTGCTGTGATTAGGATGCACTCTGAATACTGCAATGCAGAAAAGCGGACACAAGACTGTTCTCGTTCATCAAACTGTCAAATTTCAAAAATGGTTCAAAAAAAATTTACCCTTTAACCTTGAAAGAAGACACTCGATAATTTTGTAATAGAATGTCACCATATGTTATGTTTGCATGGTGAATTCAACCAATCAGATCATACTGTTATTTGTGAGATTTCAGCTATTCTTTGTAAAGTCTCAGACGTGTTACTACACAGTACAATCTCAACTGAGTCCTAAGTGAACTGAACAGCATAAACTAAATAACTTCTAAATATTCTATAAATCTTTCTGCATGACTTAGTCTCTAGACACAGGTCACTTTACTTTCAGAGACATCTCAATTTATTATTTTCTCTAAGTAGCATTAACTTGCAGTACATGCACAAACAATCTTCAAAGGCAATGACAGCTGTTTTTTTAACACAGTTTTCTACAACTGATCAGGCATTCTGGACAATATTATAGCAACTTAAAAGTAAGGAACTCCATTTGCTGTTTGGACAAGACACTGACACGGCCTAAACATGCATCAGATTACACCAACAGCACAATATTAGTAGAAACAGACAAAAGATCATTAAAGATCTTCAATGTTAAATAAGTAGAGGTCAAACCTTACTTTCCTTTAAGTGTTCTGGCTTGGCAGAGTTTTGTTTTGTTTTAGAGGCAACCTACCTTTAAACTTACTGAAGGCTGAATCTTAGCGTGTAGCAGACAGTCATTTTAAACATTTGCTTCTGTATAAACAATCCAGTAAGTTTATTTGTAAAGAACCACATCTGGTTTGTTGCATTTTCAGCTGTATGTTCTTTCACACTTGGTTCACATGAGGCACAGCTCAATGATTTCATACATCTCACACTTATGAGTCAGACAATTGTGGAATCAAACTCTATGCCAGGACAGGAGCACATAATTTAGACTGACATTTCAATGAAATATTGACAAAATGCCATATGCTTTCTCTCATCTGGCTGTTCCAATCATTTAGGCGGGCATTAAAGATTCCCCATGACCAGGCTGGATAAGGGAGATTGTGAGACGCTGTTCCTGCTCATCAAAGGAACAAGAACAAGAAGCCATAGATTTAAAGTGATATGCAAAAGAAGTAAGGATAATGTGAGACAAACATCACTTAGCAAAAAGAGTTAGGGTCAGATATGCCTTGCACAGAAACGTGGTGGAAGCAGGTTCAATTGAAGCAGGGCATGAGAGGCGTTCTATAAAGACAGGTCTCTCTAAGATATAGAAAGAGGGCTAGCTTTAAACTGATGTATGCAGTCCTTGGTACTAGACACCTTTTCAGACCGCTGCTAAAAAAAAAA
>JAHRHZ010000111.1:34394712-34411829 GCA_024137785.1 Ginglymostoma cirratum
TCATCAGAAATGATCATTTCTGATGAAGGGTTTAGGCCCGAAACGTCAAGTTTTCCTGCTCCTATGATGCTGCTTGACCTGCTGTGTTCATCCAGCCCCATGCTTGTTATCTCGGATTCTCCAGCATCTGCAGTACCTTTTATCTCTATTCAAATGTGGTGTTGGGTTCCAAGGCTAGATGTTTTCTGGAAATACTATTATATTATAACTTGCGTTTGATTTTTCTTTTACTTCCAAAGATGGAATTCAAATGGAAAAGCAAATACTTTTAGCTTGAATATTTTCATCTGCACCAATCAGAAAATCCTTGTAATTCAGTCAACTGAATAAGCAAAGAGGTTTTTTTAAGGCATGCAATAAACAGAAAATTCTGGCACACTAACGAGTTATGCTTTATCATAATTTTTAAATGGGTGTTACAAGGGAGAAAATTAATCTTTTTATTGCTCCTCACAAAACAGAAATTAGATGGGGAGGATTTCTTCAACCCAAGGGTGGTGGATTTGCAGAACTCATTGCCACAGAAGGCTGTGGAGGTTAAGTCATTTAGAGTGTTCAAGACAAAGATAGGTAGATTCTCGATTAGTAAGGAGTTTAAAGGTTATGGCAAGAAGGCAGAAAATAGGAGGTTGAGAAACATATCACCTATAATCAAACAGTGGAGCAGATTAGATGGGCCAAATGGCCTAATTCTATTCCCATATTTTATGGTCTTACAAATATTTTGGATTTAATAATCCATTCAAAGCTTTGAACGGTTGCATGCGATCAGATCTATCACGAGACAATAGGATTCGTAGGTTATATTCATGCTGTATAGGCTTTTATGTACATAACAATTCCTTTCAACCAGAACAGCAATTTAAAGACTATTGAATATTGTCTCAGACTCTATTTTTATTACATTTGATTCGAGGATCTGTACTGTTAATTTTGAGGATTGAATTCCAATTGCATGTGCTCTTGAATATTGTCTGATTGAGAAAACAATGTTATGTTTTATATGACAAGACTTTTAGTTTTCTTTGGACAGTGGTATGCACTTGGAATTGTTAGGTAATCAAATAAATTGAAAATATATTCTCCACCTATATAATAAGCTTCCTATGGCCAAACTTTGCAACCCCTGTGCTGGACCATGCTTGCCTTTTGCAGCTCAGGTCAGATTATTGTCCGATTCACTAGAAGGCATTCTTCTTGCATAAAGCTCAAACTGTTCTTGGAGGATTATTTCACATGTGGTCTTCATAATAAGACGCCTGTTACTACAAAGCCATACAAGATTTTACTGGCTCACTCAGAAGTCATGATTAATGGCAGATGTGCATCACTGCTTTTATTGTATCAGCACACTGACCTAAACTTCGTGAAGGTGCATAATGAAATATGGGCCCTAAAAAGTTAATGCACTGTAGGGAGGTGATGTATTTTTCTACCTCATGAATGGACTTCAAGTCACCATCAACCAAAAATCTTGTCAAATATTCTAAATCTACAGCAGCAAAAAACTCTCCAACCATTAACACCAAAGTGCAAATCTTCCTTGCCTCAAAAGCTCCCACGTGTACAGCTTTTTTAAAACATTTCTGCTGCTGATCAAGAGATAACAAGGTGTGGAGCTGGATGAACACAGCAGGCCAAGCAGCATCATAGGAGCGGGGAAGCTTGACGTTTCGGGCCTAGACCCTTCATCAGAAATGGGGGAGGGGAAGAGGGTTCTGAAATAAGTAGGGAGAGAGAGGGAGGTAGATAGAAGATGGATAGAGGAGAGGATAGGTGGAGAGGAGGCAGACAAGTCGAAGGGGCGGGGATGGAGCCAGTAAAGGTGAATGTAGGTGGGGGCGTAGGGAGGACATAGGTCAGTCCAGGGAGGACGGACAGGTCAAGGGGGCGGGATGAGGTTAGCAGATAGGAGATGGGGGTGGGGCTTGAGGTGGGAGGAGGGGATAGGTGAGAGGAAGAACAGGTTAGGGAGGCAGGGACGAGCTGGGCTGGTTTTGGGATGCAGTTGGGGGGAGGGGAGATTTTGAAGCTTGTGAAATCCACATTGATACCATTGGGCTGCAGGGTTCCCAGGCTGAATGTGATTTGTTGTTCCTGCAGCCTTCGGGTGGCATCATTGAGGCATTGCAGGAGGCCCAGGATGGACATGTCGTCTGAGGAATGGGAGGGGGAGTTGAAATGGTTCGCGACTGGGAGGTGCAGTTGTTTGTTGCAAACTGAGCGCAGGTGTTCTGCAAAGCGGTCCCCAAGCCTCCGCTTGGTTTCCCCGACATAGAGGAGGCCACAACAGGTACAGCGGATGCAGTATACCACATTGGCAGATGTGCAGGTGAACATCTGCTTGATGTGGAAAGTCTTCTTGGGGCCTGGGATGGGGGTGAGGAAGGTGGTGTGGGGGCAGGTGTAGCACTTCCTGCGGTTGCAGGGAAAAGTGCCGGGTGTGGTGGGGCTGGAGGGGAGTGTGGAGCGGACAAGGGAGTCACGGAGGGAGTGGTCCCTCTGGAAAGCAGACAAGGGTGGGGAGGGAAAAATGTCTTGGGTGGTGGGGTCGGATTGCAGATGGCGGAAGTATCAGAGGATGATGCGTTGCATCCGGGGGTTGGTGGGGTGGTACGTGAGGACGAGGGGGATTCTTTTTTGGTTATTATTGCGGGGACGGGGTGTGAGGGATGAGTTGTGGGAAGTGCGGGAGACACGGTCGAGGGCGTTCTCGACCACTACGGGGGTACCTCTGCTGCTGATCAAGTTTAATTTCTCCATTATTGTACAGATAAACTAAGTCAACAGAGTTAATATTACCTTATTTGCTATCAAAAAAGTAAACACAGTGGATCTCTCTCCCACTGCAACCCTCTGGTAAACCTCTTGCATTTCCTGCACTTCAGCCCTCAAAACCCCACCCCCCAATAAAAATAAACACAGAACCTGCCTTGTCCTCACTTATCACCCAACCAATCTCCCCATCCAGCATATCATTCTCTGCCACTTCCGCCACCTACAATCCAACCCCATGACCAAAGAGATGTTTCCCTCCCCACCCCATCAGCCTTTTGTAGGGACCGCTCTCTCCACGACTCCTTTGTCCGCTCCACACTCCCCACTAACCCTACCACCCCCAGCACCTTTCCCTGCAACCCTAGGAAGTGCTACGTCTGCCTCTATACTTCTTCCGTCACCTTCATTCAAGGCCCAAAGCAAACCTTTCATATCAGACAGGGGTTCACCTGCACATCCGTAAACTTGGTCTACTGTATCCGCTGCTCCCGATTTGGCCTCTTGTACATCGGTGAGATCAAGCATAGAGTTGGAGACCATTTCGTTGAGCATCTGCACTCGTAAGCGACAAACGACAACACTTTCCGGTCTTCAACCATTTTAACTCCCCCTCCCACTCCCTGGGTGACACGTCCATCGTGGGCCTCCTCCACTGCCACAACGATACCACCCGAAAACTGCAGGAGCAACACCTCATTTTCTGTCTCAGGAACCTATAGCCTGATGGCCTAAACCTGGAATTCACCAGTTTTAAAATCCCCCCACCCCCGGCTTCATCCCATGTCCAACCCTCCCTCTCATCCCGGCCTCCTTGACCTGACACAACCTGTCCATCGTCTCTCCGACCAATCCGCTCCACCCATCCCACTGGCCGATACCTACCACTCCCTATGTGCATTCACCTATCACCATCCTACCTACCTTCTCCAGCCTCACTCCTTCTCTATTTAACTCCCAGCTCCCTTCCCCCTTCCCATTTCTGAGGAAGGGTCCTAACCCGAAATATCAACTTTCCCGCTCCTCTGATGCTGCCTGGCCTGCTGTGTTCCTCCAGCTCCACACTATGTTGTCTCTCACCCTGTATTTGCAGTTCTTGCTATCTCAAGGCAAAAAATACATCTTTTTCCACAGACTTTAACATATTTAGCGGAAACATTCAAGATATCCCTAGAGGGGTTTCATTTTTCACACAAGTACTCCTTCCAAATATCTCTGAATATTTGAGAATGCAAGGATTTCATGGTAAGAATTTCTAATACTGTTCAGTTCAGCACAGGCAAATTCACAATCCACAAATGCCAGTGTGTAAGGAAGGTTCAATTTTGATTTGTTTGGAAAATTGCAAACCAGGTCCAGGCCAGATTTTCAATGTACTCTCGACAGGTGAGGATCTCTGCAGGGGAGCCAATTTTGGAAAGCTCTTGTGGTCATGCCATAATTGCGGGTGCAATGTATGAAAAGTGCAACTAAAACTACTTTACATCAAGGCATTCAGTGCAATTATACAGAAGTAAATTCAGTCATTATCTAATGACTTATAATGGTAAAAGATGTTAATATTAATAATATTGAAAGGTTTGATATTGTATACATATAAAGCTGTTATTGAACTTAGAAATGCAAACATGAAGTAGCAAATGAGGACATGGCAATATGTTTGACAATTATGATCAACAACCTTGAATAAACACAGAATGAGACTGAGTCGCTAACGTGGTATGAGCAATGGTGAAGAAAACTGGGAAAATAACCGAAATAATGAAAAAAAAAATCAGAATCAAAAGGTGTCAAGAAGCATTTTGAGATTTTTCATTTGAGCCTTAAAAGGCAACTTCAGAATCTCATTATTGAACAGCATCTACCTTACTGCCATGCCTTTGCATCTTGTTAACAGTTAATGTAAATATGTCTTCTCTACTTTTGATTGTGGACTGAAATGGCAAAAGTACTGTTTTAAAAATCACAGATTGCCAATTGATTGCTGGCCTTTTTGAAAATAAGTAATCTGACACCTGTTGTAAGTATTATTTACACAACTGCTGGTTCCTACAGGAAAAAATGGTTTGCAGGTGAGCAGGAGCCAAGGGCTGTGTTCAAATGCAGATTTAGATAGCAACAAATAGCTGACTGGTCTGTGAACTAGAGATTAGTTATCCATGACAAAGGCCTTCTGTCCACCTGCAACTATGTGTTTAGATCCCAGGTAGCTGAACAGTTTGAAGCTGTAAACGAGATAGTGAGAAGCCATTAGATCTCAAGGTCATGAACTGTTTCCTGCAGTAAGACCTACTTTACTCCTGAAGAACACCAGTTTACTTTTCCTTAAGCAGCTGTAAGTCAGATACCTCCATAAGTATGAACCAGTTACCTTGTGTCTCCTGCAAAGAAGTGAAAGCATCCAGAGAATGTCAAAAAGCAGTGCTCTGATCAGCACAAGAATCATCTCAGGAAATCCTGTCAATATGTTCCACTGATCAGCCTTCCTAATCTTCTCCTCCACCCGTAAACCCATTTTTCCCCTGTCCATGTCTGTCTTTGTGTATGTGTAAAGGGGAGTTTACAAGGTGGGGGGTTGGAGTTTTAATATGAGTCATATGCCAATGATTCAGAACTGTTACTTACAGCTCTAGTCTTTATTTATAAATAAATAATAATTCTTGTTAAATACAGAAACCTGGCCTGTACTTCTGTCAACCAGGGTCTAAAAGATAAATTGAGAAATTCTGCATAGTAGGAACAGTGTGGATTGATTTCTAGTGCATGCTACTCTAACAGAGTACAACACTAAAAACTCGCTTTACTTATGTCATTTTCAATTCTGCTCTTCTTCCCCACAAAACTAGATGGCGCTAATTCCTGACATGTAAATCAGACCGTGTATCTGGCAGTTGCAGCTCACCACTTGCTTGACCTGACCACTATCCTACTGTGCGTTCACTGATGATCCCCTGCATACTCCATGACCAGATCCTCCTTGATCCTTTGTTTCTGTAAGCTGGCAAGGAAAACCACTAGTCTCACCATGTCATCATCATGAGACCAACTCGAACACAACTTCAGCCTTTCAACACTTGATTTCAGAGCTCAGAAACACCCACAATTTGCATACTTCAGCCAGGTGACTTTACGAACTGGGACACATATGAATCTAATATTTAGCTTGCTTACTTAATGGTCACTTACTTTGTGCTTAATTGGAGCCTGCCAACCCTATGTCTACCTCATATTGTATTCTTAGCACACGCACACATTAACTTCATGACGGACTTGCAGATTGCCAGCCTCTGTGTATGTCATATTACATTTTAGCAAACAGAATCTTTTGTACTGAGTTATAGGCAGCTTTATGTCTTACATTGCTACACTAAAAAGCAACGCCATAATGGGATTGAGGGGTGGGTCAGGGGGTGAAATCATCTCAAGTCTGATGCAGAGCCTGTAACTTACTCACATGGACATGAAGTTGGAACCTTGCTATCTCAGATCAAAAGTCAGCTGCACAATAACAGCACAACAACAGCTGACACAGTGTGGGAAGTAGTGGAGCAAGTTGCTGCCTCTCTCTTGGAAGAGGAAAACTCTTGGAATTGGAAACCTTGCTAGGGTAATTGCAGTAATCACACCTCTGACAACTCAGTAATGCCACCCATCTGGGTTCAATATTCACGTCATCAGCTAAACATTCATTGGTCTGGAATGTACATTCCAAATCTTGGCCTGAAGCAATCTCAGAATTGTTATGATGCAGAAGGAGGCCATTTAGGCTATCACGTTTGCATCAGCTCTCTAAGCATTTTAGTTTAATGCCAATCTTCTGCCATTCCCCTGTAACCCTGCATATTAATAATAGTCATCTACTATTCTCCTGAATACCTAACTGGGACATGTTTCCACCACACTTCCAGGTAGAGCATTCTGTACCTTAACCAATCACTCTGTAAAAACTTTCATCTCACCTCATTTACTTCTTTTGCAACAGCCTTACACCATACCCTCCAGTTGTAGATATAGAACCGAAGGTATAGCAGAAGAACAGGCTCTTGATCCATTTACAAGTGGGAACAGTTTCTCCTACCCAATATGTCCAGATTCCATGATTTTGAAAACTATTAAATCTCCCCTTAGGAATGTAATACACTGTATGCTTTATTAGCAGCTTTCTCTATTATCCTCCCATACTTATTCACTATTGTACAAATGCACACAGGTCTCTCTGCACTTGCACATGCTTTAGAATAGTGTATTTTATTTGTACTGTCTCTCCATGTTCTTCAAACAAAAGTTACAGTTGTACACAACAAATTTCATCTGCTACCTATCCATCCACTCAACAGCTTATCAATGTCCTCTTGAAATTCTACATGGTCCTCCTCATAGTTTACAATTCTTCCAATTTTTGTATTACCTGCAAACTTTGAAATTGTCACCACATACGAAGATCTAAATCTTTCATAAAATTGGGAAAAGTAAGGGTCCTCATATTAAAACCAAGCGAACTCCACTACAATGGGGTAGCAAGGACTGCAGATGCTGGAGTCAGAGATAACATAGTGTGGAGCTGGAGGAACACAACAGGCCAGGCAGCATCAGGGGAGCAGGAAAGTTGACGTTTCAGGTCGGGACCCTTCTGAAGAAGTCAATTTCCTGCTCCTCTGATGCTGCCTGGCCTGCTGTGTTATCTCGAATTCCACTACGAACATTTCTCTAGCCCAAAAATATCCGTTAACCATTAATTTCAGTTTCCTATCCGCCAGCCAACTTTTTAGCCAAATTGCTACTACCATTTCTTTCCATGACCTATAACTTTCCTCATAGGTCTGTTGTGTAGAACGGTATGGACTTCTAAAGTTGTTCATAAATGCCTTTTGGAAGTCCAGGAACTATGGGGCATCACACTGTGTATACTAATTCCCTCCTCATGTCAGAAAAGCAACCGTAATCTGACAAAGATACTTCAAAGCAAAATGCACAGCTCCTGTTTCCCAAATATATTCCATTGCTAGCACTGGAAGACAACACTTCGCAGCTGCCACTTCCTCAAACTGAAATCTAAATATTCAAGGAAAAGATTTACAAGGAAGTGTTTTCGTTTTCGGGGCAGTTACGATAAGGTGTTTAATGATGGCTTACTAGTAGAATTCTGCATCCAAACTAGCCCTAAAACTTTAGTTCTAACTGAATGAAGTACAATGGGACAAGGTTAGAAACCTTAGTGCTCCTTATGACAATGGTCTCCTTGGGATGCTTTTATCCCACACTGTAACAGAGCATAACATTAAGCCTCATTGCGAAGGATGTGGGGGATGAACATTTCTTTCAAAAACAAATGCTATCTGACCAACATTTGTTTGTTACGGATATCACAGAGGATCAGCTATGGCTAGAGTCCTGAACTCTCAGTTCAAGGATCCCGGATGTCTGACAACATCTGCAGTTACAGTGTCAGGTGCTTGACAGAAATAAGTAATGCTTGGCCTTTACAAGTTCTTTCATCTGTGGGTTGACTAAAGATGCTGCTCATTTCTCATGAGTGCGACCTAACCAGTTCCAACAGCAAAATAAATACGAGAGTAGACAATTTTAAGAGTAGGAGTGAAGCTACATTTACAGAAATGCACGGTTATTTACAAATACATGTCACGTGTGCCACCTGTGAACCCTCAATCATTTTCTTCTTCCTCTCCCTCCCATTACATCGAAGTGTAATTTTGACTTCCAGAACTGGGATGGAGGAAGCTCAATCTGTACTTAGCCCTACTGGCCTGGAAGCACTAGCTGACCATTCCTAGGGCATTTAGGCCTAAAGGGCACAGGCCTACAGACAATGTCCTGCTGAAGTACAGGCTCATACTCTTCAGTTTGAACTACTATAAGTTTTCAGTCACCATCACAAGGTTGGGTGGGGGGTGTTGGAGATGAAGGAGCCAAGCACTTCTATAATATCCCAACAAGTTTTGGGGCTTCTGTGTATGGTTACTCCTTACTATGGGTGCCTCCTGGTTCCATACTGTAACCCAGAGAAAAAGAGGCAACTGCAGTGACGTCGAGATCCCTTTCTCATTTTCATTATGCCATTGCAACTGAGAAGTGATGCATTTAAAAGTTGGAAATATAGTCCATGAATCTTATTGACATGTCTGCACAGTGGAAGTGTGTGGTGTCCCTGTGAATGTAAGGGAGCAGAAAGAAAATCACGGCTTTTAGCCTTACATAGCACAGACGTTGTTGACCTTCCTCCTGTATAGCTGAGCATTTCTATTAATCCAGGACACAGCACGGACCCAGACCACTATCGACGACCAGGCTGGCTGCGGCTGGTGACATGGCTTGTTGTGGGGTTTGCTGGATAAAGGAGGGCCTTCCTTTCAACCATCTTTCCCTGTCTCTGTCTGCAAAGGGTTATACGGACTTTCTTTCCAGGCCATGTGCTCAGTAATAACAATGGAACACCATCCTTATTACCAAGTACTAGGTGTCCAGCTGGAATTTATGTATAGTGCCTGCAATATGAACACCACATGATCCCAGCAGTGGATAGTGCTTGCACCTCACCAGCAGTGTGATTCCCTGAAATGGGCAACAAAAAGCTCAGCGGTATAATTAAGGAACTGAACAGCAGAAGAGGAAAATCCCTCAGAGCCATGGTGAACCAGACACCTTGAATCTCACTCAACAAAACATACCAGAAAATGGGGAATTTCTACCTTGTGTGGTTAAGGCATGCAGTAGCCAAGACTGTGCTTTTCCAGACTCACAAAGGAAACTGTCTTTCTAGGGAAATATTTGAAAATGTGCAAAAGTTTTTCAAAAGGGTAAATGATAAACAAAACACTCTTAATTGGGCCTTTCTATAGAATAGAATTTTACAGTACAGAGGAGGCCATTTGGCCTATCATGTTTCACCAATTCTGGAAAGAGATATTGAGGTAGCCCCATTCTCCATAGCTCCCTAAATTAATCACTTTCAAACATTTATCCACCTATTGTTTGAAACCTTCTGTGGTATCCACCTCTGTCACTCCCCATGGGCAACATATTCCAAATTCTAACAACTTTAGCACAGCCTGCCATCCTTTTCTCATGGTTCCTCTTAGTCTTCATTATTCCAGCTTTAGCCTCCCTCCTGCATTTAGGATACTCTTCCAGATTTCTATCACTATTAACATTCTGATATGCATCAGATGCCTCCTTTTCCTTCCTTACTTTCTCACTGCTATCCCTAGTCATCCACTATATGCTAGCTTTAGATACCCAGTATTTATTTTTCAATGGACATTTCCCACAAATATCTTAGTGTGGCATTATAAAATTATAACAGTGAAAACATTTAGCTCTCCCCTCCAAGTCTCTATAAAAGCTGACATTTGGTGCAGGAGGATTGATCTTCTCAAGCTCAGTCATCAATGAGGTACTTTTTGATAGGATGGAGTTAATTGGCAGCAATATTTATGCCATTACTTCTTGAACAGTAGAAAAAATTTATAGGGTGCTCAATAGCTCAATTCAATTTAGCCTGCATTTCCAGATGGGTGAGGCAGCTGAAACTCACCAGGTGACAACATGACAAAATAGCAGGATTGACAGAGCTGTGAAACTGACAGCCTGGAATGCCATTAAACACTGAAAGGATCGATTACTTCTCACCAAAGTGGAAAGCTTTTGCTTAAAGGGCAAGTTAAATGTGAATTTTCACTGCTTTGGGGGTTGCCTGCAAAGAATGGATGCACTGGGCTTTGGGGAAAAGACAAGAGAAAGTGGTACAAAGTAAATTTGTGACAAAATGTGGGACAAAACAAAATCTGTGGAGAGCAGCCACAGACACGAAGGACTGAATCACAACTCCATCAGAGGACGAGTGGAAACATGTAAAGGAGGTTACCAAAAGCACTTCATTATTCATTAAGGATAGGCCAGGCAGCATCAGAGGAGCAGGAAATCCGATGTTTCAGGTCTAGACCCTTCTTCAGAAAATTGTGGCTTTCCTGCTCCTCTGATGCTGCCTGGCCTGCTGTGTTCATCCAGCTCTACACCTTGTTATTTCAGATTCTCCAGTATCGGCAGTCCCTACTAGTTCATTATTCATTACACCTGCTATTAGATGCAAGAGCCTTAGGTTTACAGTGTTAACATAGATATTCAGCATGCTTGATGTAGGCAGCAAGGAAACAACAGGGACAGGACCTTGTGCAGTAGGGCCAATTGTCCACTTACAGTAATGCAAATTAGGTTGTTTGCCTACAATGCTGCTGGATTTCTCATCAGTGTTCTCTCCACAAAATATTCATTTAGAATTGTTTGGAGGGACAAAAGTAAAATATGGAAACTAGAACATCTACCAGCACTCCTGTCCCGGAGACAGAAAATTGACTACACTGATTGCTGGCATTCAATATTGCCTGGCACTCTCAGCATTTCGCAAACAATGTAATTAAACCCATTAAAGCATATAAATGAACTTAGCTCAGAGTACCTGTTCAGCGGTGCTACATGTAGGGAACATGATCAGTTACATGGAGATAAATATATAATTCCCAGTAATATGCAAATGTTTGAAACTGCTAACATAAACAAAATTTGTATATCTAGGTTGGTCTAGAATTGATTCAGATGTTGATACAAATGTAAATCAGACAGTAACTTTCAAGAAACCGCACAAGTGCAACTGAATGGGGAAATGCACAAGCTGCTGTCCAAGATGCCCTCTACCTCCAAATTCTATCTCCTATTTCTGACTCTCGATTATGTTAAGGCTCTGGAGAGATTCTAGCGATTTACCAGATTTAGAGCCTTCGTTTTTGTAGAAAAAGCAGAGAAATTGAGATAGTTATCCTTAAAAAGAACATTAAGCATAAAATAATAAAAATGTTCAAAGTCATGATGGAATTTTGATAGATTAAATAAGGAGAAATATTTTTCACTGGCGGGAAGTCAGTAACCAGAGAATACATTTCAGGTAATTGACAGAAGAACCAGAGGGGAGTTGAGGTTCTTTTTTGAAATGTAGCAAGTTGTCATGATCTAAATACACTGCCCTTTTTGTGGGAAGGTGGGGAGATGTACCTGGTGAGAACAGATTCAATGGTAACTTCAAAAAGAACTGGATATATACTTAAAGCACGTTATTTTTTCCCCCAAGGTTATGAATGAAGAGAGAGAGTGCGCTATTAATTGGGTACTTCTCTTAAAAGATGGGCCAAATAGCATCCTTCTATGCTGATGACGCTAAAGATTGCCACATCACTCTGAATTCCACTCCTGGTTCAGAACATAACTGGATCTTTAGGCTGTAATATTTTGAAACCAACAAGCTATGACAGAGCGAGCTTGGATTTTACTTCTGAATTCTTTTGTGGGAAGGTTCCTCATCTGTGTTAGGCTTTGCTTATGTTTCACATCTAAGGCAACAAACTGGGGACAGGAATTGTAAATGGGAATCCATTTATAACATTTTTACCTATACTTGCTTCACTCAGGATTAAGTTACTGTACGCACTCTTGGCAGACCACAGAGCTGTTCTCTCATTGGAGACACCTGGTGATTGTTTAACCTGAGGGTTACCACACCTCGGGCACAGGGAAAGGTTCATAAGGAGACTCCTTCAATATAACGTAAGCTGGTGAAGGAACTGAACCAACACTGTTGGCGTCACTACATCACAAACTAGCCATCCAGCCAACTAAGCTAAACAGACCCACCCTTCTGAGTTAAACCAACCTGCTGCTGCATTCACTATCTCGTGTAATTTACTGTAATTAATTTGCTGTAATCCACCCACATTGCCAAATGGCTAAAAGTGATTATTAAGAACTCCTTAAGCTGTTTAACGTTGATGTCAATTTGAATTTCTGCAGGATGCAAGCTTCAGCAACAATCATCCTTTCCAATATAATAGCATTTACTGCAATGGATATTAAAGTATCAACTCCAAAACACTTTATTTTATTATACCGTGCATAATGAAAAGGGAGAGATCTTTCATCAAAGTTAATAGAATACTTACCTAAGTCCTCATCACTACTGCATTAAAAATTCTGACATTCAAATGCTATTTTAGAGATTTCAAATCTTTAACAATATGTAAATAAAAGCATTACAATAAACATTTTAATAAGTCAACTCCTCATCGTTACACCAATATTTGATAAAGAAGCTCTGAGAATGCAAATACCACAGAAGTCCTTAATTATTTTTTTGGAGCGGGTGGAACAATTTATAATTTATGTTTCTCATCATTTGGAAAGGTTCTAGAAAGTAGAGTCAAATGCCATATATTAATTTCAGACACTAATGCTTTATTACGTATTTCACTTAACTTAATGAAGTGAAATCTCACTCTCTCATGACCATAAGCTTCTAATGTTAAATGACAGTTCAAGCCAGTCATGCCAGTCTCCAGTGGGTTAGAACATGAAAACAAAACTGACTCTAATTTGCCATTAATGGCATTCTTTCTTAGGATTATGGTCAAAAATAAGGTGTTCCCCTGAAGTCAGAGTCAAATATTTTTCTTGCACAGTGCTAAAAAAAACTAGACTCTCTATCTTCAGCTTGCTCATATCTGAACTTCAAACATTTGATGCGGTCTGCAACTTCCTGGCACCAAAATCCATAAAATACAGTTAGCAAAGTATGCCTTCCCTACTTCTGCAAAATGATATATTTCAACTCATCCATTTGCACTTACCTATTCATCCCCTTTTCTGCATCTGCAAAGTTAAGGCTGCCTGTCTGCCACCTTGTGACAGATCAGACTAATACTTCTCCCACTAAGAACAATGATGACCAAAGGTCCTCTTCTACATTCCCCATAAAGTCTTCTCTTCACTATTAACTTCTAAGTAACAACCCAAGCTAAACCCTGACCTTGCAACATCAGTATCCTGTTTGACATAACCCAATGTCTGATCTCACATCCAATCCACTACAGAGGTTATCAACACTTCCACAATATTTCCACATCCACCACCCTCAATTCATACACTATTGAAACCCTAATCATACTTTAGTACTTTGTGCATACTTTAGTAATACTCACAGTCAATTATTTAAAACACATTTCTTTCTGCCTTCCCATCATCCATATCCCGCAACTTGTTCAAAACACTAATGTCTCTATACCTCTCTCCTCATCTATCACTTCTGCCATACAGTCAGAGTCATACAGCGTGGAAACAGACCCTTTGGTCCAACTAGTCTACACCGACCACGTTCCCAAACCAAACCAGTCCCCCTTGCCTGCACTCAGCTAATATCCCTCCAAACCTTTTTTATACATATACTTATCTAAATGTCTTTTAAATATTGTAACTTCCCTTGGCAGTTCATTCCATACACGAACCACACTGTTTAAAAAAAAGAGTTGCCCCATACATCCTGTTTAAAAACTTTCTCCTTTCACCTTAAAAAAAATACCCCCAGGTTTGAACTCCCCTGTCCTAGGGAAAAGAGCCTGGCTATTCACCTTATCTATGCCCTTCATAATTTTACAAATATCCATAAAGGTCATCCCACTGAAAAAGTCCCAGTCTATCCAGCCTATTTTTACAACTCAAATTCTTCATTCCCAGCAACATCCTGGTATATATTTTCAGCACTCTTTCCAACTTAATACGATCCTTCCTCCAGCAGGGTGACCAGAACTGCACACAGTATTCCAGAAGAGGTGTCACCAATGTCCTGTACAACCTCAACATAATGTCTCAACTGCTATACTCAAAGGTCTGAGCAATGAAAAATTGCATGCCAAACACATTCTTAACCACTCTCTACCTGCGATGCAAATTTCAAAGAATTATATACCTGAACCCCCAAGGTCTCACTGTTCTACAATATCACCAAAGGCCCTACCATTAATTGTGTAAGTCCTGCCCTTGTCTATTTTACCAAAACGCAATACCTTGTATTTATACAAATTAATCTCCATCTGCCACTCCTCAGCCCATTGACCTAATTTATCAAAATCTCTGTAATCTTAGACAACCTTTTTCACTATCCACTATACCATTAATTTTGGTGTCATCTGCAGACTTACTAACCACGTCTCCTATAGTCTCATCCAAGTCGCCTACATAATGACAAAAGTGGCCTCAGTGCCAATTCCTGCGCAACACCACTGGTTACAGGCCTCCAGTCCAAAAAACAATCCCCCATCACCACCCTCTGTCTCCTGACTGTCAATCTTGTATCCAATTTGCAAGCTCACTCTGAATCCTATGCGATCTAACTTTACAAATTAGTCTATCTTGCGGAACCTTGTCAAAGTCCATGTAAACAACTTGCTGACCTGCACTAGTGGGTGCATTGAGAGCCACTCACAACTTTAAATTCTTATCCTTGGCTTCAAATCGTTTCATATTCTCCTCCCTATCTCTCCAACCACACAAGCTTCTCTTGAAATCTGTTCCTATGCTCCAGTCTCTTGTGCACATCTTTGACCAATGTGCCTAATATGACTTATTTATTATTTATCATGCTTCTGTGAAGCATCTTGATGTTTCTCTATGCTGAAGGAGTTAAACAAATGCAGGAGATTGCTTCAAAAAAAAAAAAAAAAAAAAAAAAAAATTAGCTTAACATTTTTACCTAGTTTGAGTGGCCACAGATCTACTACACAAAACTGGTTTCAATTCAACAATAAATGTCAATCTTGTACAGACTCAAGTTGACTGATGTAAGAAACGTACAAAATGTTAAGTTGGTGCAGTAAGAAGTGCTGTACTGAGGTTAAGTCTAACCAATCTGAAGAACAAGTGTTGTTATGTAAGCGTTGAACAGGAAAGACTTGTCCTTTACAATCGTACTGCTATCTACCACAGAGTCATATGATGAGGGAGCAAAATTTGGAAAATTCCCCTTTTGTGACTCAAAGCAACCCAGGGGAACTCAGTGTCCCAGATTAATCAGACACAAAATCTATTCCCGGACATAATGATGTGCTTCCCAACCAGAAGCTAAGCCAGTTCTCCCTTAAAGATACACAATGATTCAGTACTCATTGCAGAAGCCAGGGATTTCTCTTAGAAACTTTATACTGTGTTATTGTGCACTGCTTCTGTTTAAACCTATCCCATACAGTCAACAATATTTATAGCTTGGCTTGAAATATACAATTTGACAGCATGCTGCTTTTCTATCTATCAGAATTGTCAATCTTAGTAAAGCACGCAATACGAAGCATGGGAGTTTCAGTTCACAGGAGGTGTCGGCCTGCTGCCATGCAGTTATAAGCATGAACAAACAATGTTGGGAGGAAGCCCAAATTGTAACAATGCTTGGCAGTTAAAGTGGAATAACTATCACCTACAAACTAAAAACATGCTATTCTAAACCTAAATTTATCGCACATCATTCATAACAAGATCTCACTATTTCAGGGACGAGAGTTAGGATTAGCTTGTCCAATTCTGAACTAAAAGAGTGACAATCATGTATAGCTGTTAGGAGAGCTAAACTGAATGCTGTAAAGAGAGAGGACTAGCAAAAAGTGGGCTATAAATTTGGGTGGAGATAGTAAGAGGTGCAGATGCTGGAGTCAGAGATAACACAATGTGGAGCTGGAGGAACACAGCAGGCCAGGCAGCAGAGCAGCAGGAAAGTTGACGTTTCAGGTCAAGACCCTTCTTCAGTAATGGGCTGGAGTGCCAGAAGATGCTGAGAGTGTGCGCTTAAGGATCCGCACAGAAAACTGTTTTTGGAGGATCTGGATGTTGTCTATGTAGGGGTTGACACTGTTGGGGCCAAATTGGGATGGCCTGAATGTAGACTGAAGTCCATTGGGGATGATCCGGTTCCATAGGCAAGTACTGAGAAAGGAGTTGTGGCTGTAGTACCTGGTTTGCTTGAGTATGTGGTCGAAGAGTTTCAGGGCCAAGAGATTATCAGAGGGTTACAGTGGGAGAGAGATCCACTAAGGTCTTTCCAGAGGGAAGTCAACTTCTTCAAAGTGGGCATCATTGGAAGAGGCTTCGCAGCAGGGTTATAAATCACTCAGAAATAGGAAGAACTGCTGATACTGGAGTCAGAGCAATATAGTGTGGAGCTGGAGGAACACAGCAGGCCAAGGATCCCACTCAAAATGTCAACTTTCCTGCTCCTCTGATGCTGCCTGGCCAGCTGTGTTCGTCCAGCTCCACACTGTGTTATCTATAAATTTAGGTGAACAACTTCTTGCTGGAAGAGTTGTTTGCAGGTATTAATGCCAGTAATGTCAATATCTGTAAAGTGCAAGATAACCAGCATGGGGCTGGATGAATACAGCAGGTCAAGCAGCATCATAGGAGCAGGAAAACTTGACGTTTCGGGCCTAAACCCTTCATCAGAAATGATTTCTGATGAAGGG
>JAHRHZ010000111.1:34421829-34557624 GCA_024137785.1 Ginglymostoma cirratum
CCCTTCATCAGAAAAATCATTTTTCTGATGAAGGGTCTAGGCCCGAAACGTCAAGTTTTCCTGCTCCTACGATGCTGCTTGACTTGCTGTGTTCATCCAGCCCCATGCTTGTTATCTCGGATTCTCCAGCATCTGCAGTACCTTTTATCTCTAGCACAATCCTTTAGGTTGTGACTCACTGATGATGTCACTCAAAGATCCTGAAAAATTACCAACTTTAGTGTGAACAATCATCAACGTTACATAAAATGCACTCAACTGTTCTGCTATTTAACAGACATAAAATGCAAAGGGTTTTGAGTTTAAAATCCATTATTACGAGAGAAGGTCTTCAAGTACAGAAATAAAAGACTGTGTAAACATCATCTTGAACTTCCTAATTCTAGAAAAGTGCATTATCCATCTGATACAACTACTTTTTCTGCCTCAAAAGGCACTATTTAGTCACTTCTATAAAAGCAATATTCTTGTGAAATATTGTCTCCTGCTTTAGTTCATGCATAGCTCTATATTCTGTTGTTTTGACCATTTTAATCCATCTCAGACACAAGTCAAACACATGACTGCTGAGTAAATACCTTCTCAACAATACACATTGGATGATGACAACAACATAGTGAAGTTCCTGCCATTCACAAAACCGAGAAACCAAATTGCATGAGAATTCATGGTGCTCTTGGCTTTCCAGACATTTATTTCAATAGCCAGAAATTTGGAGTGTCGCAAATTGGATAGCCGACCTCAGCACCCCCTTTGCCCAACGTACATTTCTATTGAGCAAAATTAATTCAAAAACAGTGTCTCTCAGTGTCAGGCCTAGAACAGCTAACTCGACAGAGCTGTAAGATGGATCCTTATCACAATTTTAAGCAGTAAATAAAATCCAAGACAAATGGATCACTAATTTATAGAACACCTTCAACTTCTTCAATGGAACTTTATGATTTTAGCATATTTTCTTCTATTAGTGCCACAACCATTAATTACCAAAAATCAACCAGCTAAAGCATCACAGGTAGTATGTCTTAGTTAACAAGAAAATTACGAGCTCCAATCGCAAAAAGGACTTTAGATTTCACAGATCAGATCAAATGGAATTGCTACACTGAATTGCAATTTTTAGGAGAAGCCTTTGATTCTCCAACTGTGAGCAGAAAATGGAGAATCAATCACCAGAAGTTAGACAATATACATACATCTGACATCAGCAGCACCATTGGTAATATTCATTTATAAAGCACATGATTTCGGTGTTTCCAATCAGATGCAAATATAGAACAGAATCCCTTCCTTTAAGCTGTGAGAAATATACTGTCCTTGGCCTGGAACTACAGCACTGACAGAAACGGAGCAGGTATGGTGCTTGAAAAACACATTTTTAAAAGCACTGAGGATATGTCTATATGTTACAAATTGAGCTATCTTAAGTCCTTTTTGATTTAATTTGATTTGATTTGATTTATCTCTGTCACACGTACCCAGATACGATGAAAAGTGCTGTTTTACATGATTTACAGACAGATCATAGTATACAAGTGCACCAGGGTTAACAGAACACAAATGCTACAGTTGCTAAGAAGGCGCAGAGAGAGATCAACATAACATTTAACAGGTCCATTCAAAAGTCTGATAACAGCAGGGAAGAAGCTGTTCTTGAATCTATTCATTTGTGTATTCAAACGGTTATACCTTCTGCCTGATGAAAGAGGGTGGAAGACAGTATAAGAGGGGTGGGATGGGTCTTTGATTACGTTGGTTGCTTTATATTGGCCACATTTATTAACTCTAGCTTCCAGCATCTGCAGGCCTTACTGTCTCCACGCCAATGGATGGTGAGGCTGATTTGCATGATGGACTGGGATGTGTTCACAACTCTCTGTAGTTTCTTTCAGTCTTGGGAACAGCAGTTGCCATACCATGCTGTGATGCATCCAGTTAGGATGCTTTCTATCGTGCATCTATAAAAATTTAAAAAAGTGTCTTCACGCTGAATTTCCTTAGCTCCCTACCTGGTAGTTTGAACAAAATATCATAAGCAAACACGTTCCCATCGCAGTTTTATATCAACCATCCAACCTCCATTGAAACTAATTTTCATTTCTCAGCGAAGAAATACAAAGGTTGTTGTACCCTTGAGTACATGAGGATAAGAGCTCGAACTTAAGTACAAATTCCATTTTCCTAATGCACACGCACTGTTCAAGTGCAATGTGCAAGAACGAAAATTAAGGTGCAACTGCCTGAAGATTCAGAGTAAAAGGGCATTAGCACTTGGGACTGGGCGGTGCAGGGAATGAATGACACAACGTTGACTCAAAACCACCCAAGGAACAGGATGAAAGTCTTCTCATTAACTGACCATAAGTGAGATGTATTTGAGCTATTGAACAAGGTTCTCATGAGCAATAGCCTACAGCGTAAAGCTAACTCTCATTGGCAATTTCGCACTGGTTGCAGTGTAGGTGGATGGTACACGTACGGAAATGTCAACCTGTGCAATGTGATCTTTGATGAAAGATTAAGGTACATAGTTGAGGTAATTATTTTACACACAAAACATTGGCCTGAGTATTGTAATATACACCTAGTACTCCTAACTGGTGAAGTGAATAGCAGTAATACCTAAAATTCTACCTTATTTGCAAATTTGGATTGTGACAAAAGCACGCTAATCTAATGATGATCTAAGTGAATGATGGGAAAGCCTTAAGAAGCTGAATGTTTCACTTCTGTTCTAATGTCTTAGAACAGATCATTGCAGTGAAAAAATATATACTGGTAGTCCCTGGGTTGCAAACGGGTTCCATTTGCAAGTTGATTTGCAAAACAGTGCAGGACAATATAAAGTAGCCATTCATCAAGTGCAGGAAATGTTCATATGTTCGTATTGTAAAATTACACCCCTGCATTGGATCGTTTTCGTAAGTACAAGCATTCCTAAGTTGACCGTTTGTAAATTGGAGACCCCCTGCACTCCACCTTTACTGACAATGAAATCAGCCCTTCACTTTTACATACAATTGAGATGTTTTACTGATGAGCTATGCCATAGGGAGCACAAAATAGCTTGTAATAAGAAGATTCGAAAATGGCTGGTCTTTCTCCACAAAAAACAGGAAAAAGAAACATAATATTAGAAAAATAAAACCAAACCATTCAAGAGCATTATTTTCAATGGAGTACATCTGAAATTATGAGGAAATAGTCCATCCTTGTCCATTTATTTCATTATTGTTTGGTCTTTTCATCCGTTATTTCTCCACAAACAAGTCAAAAAGTTGCTCCTTGGGTCCTTTTTGAATCTTTCCCGTCTCACCTTGAAAACCCTATGCCCTGTAGTTTTGGACTCCCTTACCCTGGGGAAAAGACAGTGGCTATTTACACGATCCATGCCCCTCATGATTTTATAACCTTCTTTAAGGTCACCCCTGAACCTCTGACGCTCTCGGGAAAATAGCCCCACCCCACTCAGCATCTCCCTATAGCTCAAACTCTCCAACCCAGGCAGTGTCCTTGTAAATCTTTTCTGAATCCTTTCAGCTTTCACAACATCTTGCCTACAGCAAGATGACCAGAACGGAATGCAATATTCCAGAACTGGCCTAACCAATGTTTTGTACAGCTACAACATGACCTCCCAATTTCTGTATTCAATGCACTGACCTATAAAGGCAAGTGTACCAAACACCTACTTCACTACCCTGTCTACCAGTTGGCAGTCACAATTGCTCTAGCCTCAATGGGGGAGTAGTGCAGCACAATGTTTGGCACGACTAAGCTGTAGGTCCAGGGCTCAGAGTGTAATGTTGAGTGTTGAAGTCCTAAGTCAAAAGCTGTGGATGGGAATGGGTGAAGGCTCTGCAAGGAAGAAAGGAACATGGATACTTTGGGGGTGGGGCCTTGATTACCATGATAAACCTGCGGCTCACTGCACCAAGTGTGACCTGCATTGCCTTCCGTATTCATGCAACTTGGAAATGAAAAATGGCTGTGGACATACCTGAAGTGGGCAGTTTTTTTTTTTGAGTGAGTTTGCATGCTCTACTTGTGAGCAATGCGAGATGCTTCAAGAATGATATAAGAGTGGGAGGACAAGCTCATCAGTCTGCAAATAGCACTTACACTCATACTATCTTTGCAGAGTAGGGCTTGTGCAGCATTCATCCACTTAAAGTCATACAGTCATAAAGTCATACAATACGGAAACAGACCCTTCAGTCAAACTTGTCCATGCTGACCAAGTTTCCCAAACTAAACGAGTCCCATTTCCCTGCATTTGGCCCATATCCCTTTAAACCTCTCCTTTAACATATCTGTCCAAACGTCTTTTAAACGTGGTAAATGTACTTGCATCTACCACTTCCTCTGGCAGTTCATTCCAAAGACGAACCACACTCTTCATGAAGAAGTTGCCCTTCAGATCATTTTTAAATCTTTCTCCTCTCACTTTAAAAATATGCCCTCTAGTTTAGAACTCCCTACCCTAGGAAAAAGACCTTTGCCATTCACCTTATCTACGCCCATCATGATTTATAAACGACTATAAAAGATATCCCTTCTACATGCCAAGGAAAAAAGCCCCAGTTTATCCAGCCTCTCCTTATAACTCAGACCCTCCAGACCCAGCAACATCCTTGGAAATCTTTTCTGTGTCTCTTCCAATTTAATGGGATCTTTCCTATAGCAGGGTAATCAGAACTGTACAAGTACTCCAAAAGTGGTCTCACCAACATCCTGTACTGCCACAACACCTGAGGTGATGAGGTTGTGGATGGTTTGGGAGATGATGGTTTGGTGCTTGGGGGTGGGGTCATGATCCAGCAGGCGGTAGGAGGAGGTGTCAGAGAGTTGGCGCCTGGCCTCAGCAATGTACAGGTCAGTGCGCCATACTACAACTGCGCCTCCCTTGTCCGCGGGTTTTATGGTGTGGTTGAGATTGGAGCGGAGGTCTGCACGTTCTGCGGGGGAGAGGTTGGAGTGTTTGAGAGGGGTAGAGAGGTTGAGGCGATTGATGTCTCGACGGCAGTGGAGATGAAGAGGTCGAGGGAGGGTAGGAGGCCTTGGGGTGGTGTCCAGGAGGACGGCTTGTGTTGGAGGCGGGAGAAGGGGTCAGTAGAGGGAGGGTTAGATTCACAGTTGAAGAAGTAAGCGTGGAGGCGGAGACAGCGGAAAAACTGCTCAATATCCAAGCGTGAGCGGTATTCATTGATATGTGGGTGGAGGCAGACAAAGGTGAGCCCTTTACTGAGGACTGACCGTTCGTCCTCAGTAAGGGGGAGGTCTGGGGGGGGGGGATGGTGAAGACTTGGCAGGGCTCAGTGTTGCTGTCTCCTCTGGAGCTGCTGGCTGTGGAGGTAGTGGGCGGAGTGTTGTCGGCGTCGGCTGTGGGCGGAGTTGCGTCGGCATCGGCACTGGGCGGGGTTACGTCGGCAGTGGGCAGAGTTGTGTCGGCATCGGCACTGGGCGGGGTTACGTCGGCAGTGGGCAGAGTTGTGTCGGCATCGGCGGAGGGCAGAGCGGCGTCGGCAGTGGACGGAGCGGGGTAGGCAGCGGCAGCAGTAGTGTCTGTGGTGTTGGTCTCAGAGATGGAGGCGATGGCTTCAGCAGCGATGGCATTCGCTGTCCCAGAAGTGGTGTACCCGGCAGCGGCGGATGTGACGTCATCTGTGGGTTCTCTGACAGTGGCCTCATGGCCAATGGTGGTGGGTACATTGTGGGGGAGGTCCTGGGTAGGGTTGGGGAAGCCCGTTTTGGGTGCTGGGCACCAGTACGTTTACTGTACTTACGGTTTTTAGTGTCCAATAACGCTGATTAGAATTGAGAGTTCAGGTTGTGGATCCTACGAAGAATAAAAAACAGGAGAGGTCCTTTGCAGGTCTGGGAGAGGGAGGCTCTGAGCTGGGGTAGTCTTGATTGTAGTGCCTGGAGATGCCTGCGCTTTGCCGCAAGTGTGTGTTTCAGGAGTCGCAGGGAGAAGCGCTTCTGAAGGGTCTCAATATTCTGAATGTAGATCTTGTCACGGTTGGGGCCAAATTGGGAAGGCTTGAATGTCCACTCAGCCCAAAACATCAAGCTTTCCTGCTCCTATGATACTGTTTGGCCTGCTGTGTTCATCCAGCTCCACACCTTGTTATCTCTCATCTAGACTTGAAATGTTAGCTTGCTCTCTCTCCATGGCTACTGCTTGAGTTGCTGTGATTTTCAGCAATTTTGTTTTCAAATTCCGCTGATTAAAATAAGACAATGTTCTTAAGATTATTCAGCGTCATCACATCAGAAATACAGTGAAGTATCAATATCTAATAATCAGCCTCACCAATATAAATCAGAAATCTATACTTTTTTAATTCAACTGTTTCTGATTTAAATCAACACCAATAAACCTTAATTACATATGTACAAACCCTATCTGTTTATAGAGACATTTTTTGCATTTTGTAACATACTTTCAATTCCCAAAATTTAAGTACGTACAAATATTTTCTATGCAGTGAAGGTAACATCCAGTTCCAACTTTCCTGATTGGACAATAGTTTCCTTTAAAATTAAAAGTCAGCAATCAAGTCAATGAAAAGACTTTGCAGTACTGGACTGTGTTCAAATTTTGCACCAACATGAAAACCTAATCAAATAAATTAAGCTGGTAATGTATAAATGTTGCATGGCCTATAACACTAACATCATTGTTTGACAGATCTCCAAAACAATTCAAGCGGCAAATGTTTATGAATTCTCTCTGTTAACAAACTAAGCTCGTGCCAGTCGATAGTGAGCTCTATTCCTGATGCTGATGTCATGTGCATTCCTTGTTACGAAAAGAATGAGATCACAAAGACTACTTCATTTGAAACATCTGTCATGAGCAACGAGGGGGTGCAATCCTCTCCACAACACTCCTGGTGGAGCTGGTCAAGTCCTAAATGAAATAGTTGCTAGACTTGGTCTACAGCAGGTGGTGAGGGAACCAGCAAGGAGGAAATACGTACTCAACTATTTGCAGCAAGGAGATGCATCTGCCAATGACAATATGGGAAGCAGTGACCTTTACAGGGTTCTTAAGCAAATGAGGTCGCCTCTTCATATTGAGAATAGTCTTCATCATGTTGTGTGACACCATTGCCCTGTCAAATCAGATTGACTTCAAATAGATCCAGCAATTGAAACCTGAGCCATCAGCAGCAGAATTGTTCTCCAACACAATCTACAGCCTTGTGGCCCACCATACCCTCCAGTCTAATATTGCCGTCGAGTAAGGGGATCAACCCTGGTTCACTAGAACATAGAACATAACAGCGCAGCACAGGCCCTTCGGCCCTCGATGTTGCGTCGACCTGTGAAACCAATCTGAAGCCCGTCTAACCTACACTATTCCATTACCATATGTTTATCCAACAACCATTTAAATGCCCTTAAAGTTGGCGAGTCTACAACTGCTGCAGGCAAGGCATTCCACGCCTTTACTACTCTGAGTAAAGAATCTACCTCTGACATCTGTCCTATATCTCTCACCCCTCAATTTAAAGCTATGTCCCCTCGTGCTAGCCGTCACCATCCGAGGAAAAAGGCTCTCACTGTCCACCCTATCTAATCCTCTGATCATCTTGTATGTCTCTATTAACACAGGAGGGGATGCCAGGAGCAGCACCAGGCATACTTAAAATTGAGCTGTTAACCTGGTGACACTGCAAAGCAAGACTATTTGTATGTCAAACAGCATAAACAGGCTAAGTATTCCACAATCAATAGAACAGATAGATCTAAGCTCTGTCGTCCTGCCGCATTTAGTCTCAAATGGTGCTGAACAATTAAATAGCTCAGAGGAGGAGAAGGCTTCATAAATATCCTCATCCTCTATGATAGGAGCCCTGGCATATCAGTGTAAAATAGAAGGCTGAAGCATTGGAACAACGTTTAGCCAGAAGAGCTGATTCTCCATCTCAGTCTCCTCTGCAGGTCACCATCACAGATGCCAATCTCTAGTCCAGACAATTCAGTCCAGTCCATGTGGCATCAAGAAACTTCTGGGATCACTGGATACCGCAATGACTATGAGCCCTAATAAAATTCAAGCAATTCTACTCAAGATACATGCTCCAAAAATGTGCTTTGCCACTAGCAAAACTGTTCCAGTACAGCCACAATATTGACAAGATGGAAAATTGCACAGATATGTCGTGTATACAAAAAGCAGGATAGTCTATTCTCAACCATTAGTAAAGTGATGAAAGGTGTCATCATTGCTACCAAGCAGCATCTACTCAGCAGTTACCAGCTCACTGATGCTCAGTTTGGGAGTAAAAAGAAATATTTATTTCTAAATGATTCAAATATTTATTCATTAAAATGTCACTGAAATCTCAAATGGTCACAACATAAAGGAAATACTATCTAACTATTTAGTAAGCCAAAAACATTTTAGAAATGACAAAATTACAAAGTCCTCCATTACGAAATGGCAAAGCCGCAAGGTTTAAAGTCTGGCAGGAATAATTTTCTGCACTGAATAACAGTAAAGAGAATGGAAGAATTGATACTTTTCACTATTTCAGCCACTTAGTCTTATCCCTCCTGCTCACTCTCTGGCTTGTGGCCAGACCCTGGCCTGTTCTCCTAGCATCTCTTACTCAAGCTGTTTTCTTCTTTCCTCATCCCAAATGCTGCCAAATCCAAGGCGCCCACTGTTCAACTTCCTGCTGCTTCAGTCCACTCCCCCATGATCCAGTGACCGGCTCCTACCTCCACCTACCCCTTCTAGTCTCTTTCCCAATTATCACAGAACCACATGCTGGTGTGTACAGATATATACCAATGACATCTCAGTATTTAGTAAATAAAGTTAAAATGCTTGAGTTTCACTTTGTCAATGATAACATATCTGGTTTTAACAAACCAAAGTCTCAATGTAGCCCATTATTCCAAAAGAATGTCAATCAACTCAAACAAGCTTGTCAAATTTGAATTATCGCAGCTCCTACGTGAATCAGTCTTTGAACACACTAAAACATTTGCATTTATAATACACGGTAAATAATATTGCTGTCATTTTGGTTTACTTCGTCCATTTATCATTGGACCAATCTGGCCCCCTGTTCAGGTAGCTTGTATTAGAATAAAAGCTGATAGAGAAATACCATAGTTTCTACATCAGAGATATTGCAATTGTGTGTGCATCAATTGTCCCCTGTAGTGGCAGACGCATGAAGCTCTGCAAATGCAAATTTAATGTCTCACCTGACTTTGCCATTTCTGCGTTACTTTTTATACTTGACAGTGGAACACAGTGCTTCAGGATGTCATATCCAGCCCATACTTAACTGTAATTATGGAATCACATGGTCTGCAATGGCTTGTTTTTAAAAGGAGGTGCTATAATACTTGCATTTAACTCACCCAATGTAGCACTAGAGCCTTGGTTCTACAACCTTCATTTACACGAGATTACATAGATCAGAGCTCCTTATCAATGACATGACAATGGGCTCCTAACAGAGGTGAAACATCCATTCTACACTGCGTGAGCGCATAACATTTTGCTACATTATAACTGATTTGAAGGATCACAAGTACAATCACTGATATGTTGTACACTTTCTTATATTCCCAGTCATTAACTGCTCTCTCACTGCAGATGGAACCAGCACTGGGAATATTCCTTGTGGTTTTGCTGACTGTAAGACCACAGCATTGAAAAAGACATCAATTATAACATCGCCACCAAGCCGAGCAAAGACAGGGATTTTGAGTGGCTGCTGCACAGCCAGAGTGAGGACCAGCAGATGAAGATCCCCAAAGGTGGTGGAGAAGAATGGCCAGAGCTTGAATCTACCAGCCTCACGCTCATTACCTACAGTTCTTGAAGAGCCAGTGAAGACAGAGACTATGGGTATGCCCATCCTCCTCGCTCAACTCAGTTGTCTCGTATTCTTTCTTTTTTAATTCTGAAAGAGCGGTACATCTGAAATATGGTCACCTGTGCTCTCCACAGATGTTGCCTGACCTGACAAGCATTCTTCATTTAAAATGCAGTTTCTTAGATGTTTACTTAATGCCTCATGAAGCCAGGATGCGGAGGTGCTGGTGTTAGACTGGGGTGGACAAAGTCAAAAATCACACAATATCAGGTTACAGTTCAACAGGTTTACTTGAAGACACAAGCTTTCGGAGTCTCACTTCTTCTTCAGGTGACAGTGAGAGAGGAGGCATCAGACAGAATTTATAAGCAAAAGATCAAAATGCGATGTGTTGAACAGACCTAAAATGGCTGTTAAATTTTTAATCAGTTAAAAAGGATTAATATGCAAATTCCAGAATTTCTTTTAGTTTTCTTGGGGCAGTGACTTAGATGTTTTATCAGTATACCAGAGGTGACATCTCAGGTCAGGCAATGCATTATAGGTGTGAGGCCTTGTTTAGTATCTGGCTATGTATCAACTTGGAGTAAGGATGGTTTTATTTGCAAAGTAGGAATTTATAAAACATCACATTGACTGTCTACAATTTGTGTACTTTTTGAACAAAATGGAATATATCTGCAACCACAGATCTGCAAATGCAGATTCACCCCACAGATTTATATACGAGTGGGAGTGGGAGATTGCACATATTGACACAGACATCAAGTTTCTACAGAAATGCAAGAAAGCAGGAAAGATCCCAAAAAGGACTACAGATCACAAACCCACTCAAGTTGACCTGCAACAGGTTACACTGAGAGACTTTGCCGTCACACCTCTCGCAAACTCTTCAATCATCTCGCACACAAACTCAGCAGCAGGCACCGTAACCTTGAAATCAACACGGAGTCCATATTCTCAGCTTGCACTCAAGATACAGCAGTACAGTTAAGTGACACTGCCAAACAGATGAGGCAATGGAACTACTCCACCTACACACACACACCAAGAACAAGAAACTGGAGAAACTTGGCACCACCACCAGCAGTAGCACCTCGCCAAGACCTTCCCTACACCTCCATTTCTAGTCTTCAAACAACCGCCAGACCTTAAACAGACCATTGTTCGCAGGAAACTACCCAGCCTTCAGGACATCATCAACCACAACATTACACAACCCTGCCATGGCAACCTCTACAAGACACGTCAGATCATTGACATGGATACTACCACTCAACCGACTACGTGCATGGCAGATACACATGTGACTCAGCCAACATTGTCACTCTCATACGATGCAGGCAAGATGCCCCGATGCATGGTACATTGGCGAAATCATGCAGATGCTATGACAACAGATGAATGAACACCACGCAGAAATCACCAGCCATGGATGTTCCCTCCCAGTCAGGGAACACATCAGTGGTCAAGGATATTCGGCCTCGGATCTTTGGGTAAACGTCCTCCTGTGTGGTTGAGTGTCCCCAAGTCCACACTGATACCAAGCAGAGGCTGATAGGCAAGTTTGGTACCCATGAGGAAGACCTCAGCCAGGATCTTGGGTTCATGTCGCACGACAGGTGACCTCACCACACCACATCCATCCACCCACCCCCACACACTCTCTCTTGCCCACACACACACACACACACACACACACACACACACACACAAAAATCTATGGGGTGAATCTGCATTTGCAGATATATTCTATTTTGTTCAATTTGTAGATAGTCAATGAGGCATTTTATAAGTTCCTACTTTGGAAATAAAACCAGTCTGCCTCCAAGTTAATACACAGCCAGATTCTAAACAAGGCCTCACACCTAAAATGCATCGTCTGACCCAAGATGTCCCTTCTGGTAAACTGATAAAACCTTTGGTTATCTCAGGACAGTGACTTGAAAGAAATTCTAGAATTTACATATTAATCCTTTTTAACTAATTGAAGATTTAATTGCCATTTTAGGTTTGTTCAACACATTCGCATCGGTTCTTTGACCCTATGATCTTTTGCTTATACATTCTGCATCTGACGTCACCTCTCTCACTAACACCTGAAGGAGGAGCTTGTGTCTTCTAATAAACTTGTTGGATTATTACCCGGTGTTGTGTGATTTTTGACCTTGCCTCATGAAGGCATCTGAATAGCCTTGATTTAATACCAGTTATGAAGAGTCTTCAGTTTATGAAGGAATAAACTGAAACAGAAGTTATACTAATTAACAAATTAAAATATAATTGTAAGGAGAAGCAATTAGTACAGAAAAATCACACAACAAATCTCTAAGCATTAAGATAACACAAAACTCATTTGATAAACTTTGACAAAGGCTAAGGGTCTAGTGCTGCAAGGTGGGACTAGGGCAGATTTACTACAGCTTTGGCAGAACATCCTTAATTAACTTAAGAGCCTCTTCTGTATTGTATGATTCAATGCCCGTCTATGCTTGACAGACTGGGAAGTGGGCAGGTATATGGCAGACAAAATTAACTTCTCAGGGATGTATTTGTTGTACACTTTGGTGGAAAGAATTAGAAGAGGTCATACAAAATAAATGCTATTTTGAGACAGCAGTAACAGAGCTAGAGGGATAGGTACACAAACATTTGAAACTGAGATAACGGTTTAAAAAAAAGAGAATCGTTGGTTTTCCTAATGCAGGAAGTTGATATAAAAGGATGAAAGTTATGCTAAACCTCTACAAAAGGCCATTTAGGCCTCAGCAGATACTAGACACAACACTTGCGAAAGGAAGTGGTGGTTTTTGAGTCAATAGGGTTAAGAGGAGATTTGTAGGAGGTCAGCAAACAGAGGAGGTAGATTCAAAATGATTGGCAGAAGATAAACCTTCAGAAAGAACAGAGCAAATTGTTGTGATCTTGAATGTACCGCCTGAAAAGATGTTTTACGTAGATTCAATAGTCACAGTCAAAAGGGAATCAGATAAATGTACCTGTTTGAGGGGACCATACACCTCAAACCCTGCAGTGATTCAGGAAACAAGCAGCAGTGGGGTGAAGTGAATAGCACTACCACAGAGCAGGCACAGACAGGATGGTCCAAGTGGCTTTCCCCTGCGCTGCTGTATCATTCTACCTTCTAAAAAAAGCTTTTCAAAAAAATTTTAGTCCCATATAAACTGAACTTCATTAAACAGAATATTTGTTTTGGTTTATTTGTTGTGAATCACTATTTCAAATCTTTTACATAAAATCCAGAGTGCTGTCCAGACTTGAGTCATTTAATGAAAATACTCGTTTAAGCAAAAATAAAAAAAAAGTTTTAGTCATAACCATACTGGCCACTTTGTGGTAAAGTGCCCGTGGGAATAGACACTTTACATTCTAAACAATCAATTGTGTCAGGGGAGTAAAAGTTTTGGCTGGATGCTTCAACAAAAGGGAAACATCCACACCACAGCCAACGGTGCAGTTTTTTTTTTATATACAGGAGAGTTACAGATGGGTGTGTGGCTCACGTAGTGTAAAATGGTGCAGTTATTTCCTCTAGTTAACTTTCCTAGTACAACAGCTGGGGGTGGGGCTAAGTTGAAGTGAACACCTAGTCTCAAACTGGTACAAAAACACCTAACCTAAATGCCTGTCATAATACGCTAAATAAATTAAGTGCATGCATTACATCAGCATCTGAGGAGCTGTCCTATTAGGCTGGAGAGAACAAATTCAATTTAGGAAATCTTACAATAACTGATTGTTTTTTGCAATTGCTAAATTCCACTCAGAAAAACACATTATATTTTACTCCACCTGCCTCCAATAGCCATGAGGCAAGTGCAGCAATTAATTTCAAGTAATAACAGTCCCTTTCAAGTCCATTCTATGTTGCTTTAGTTGCAGATCAATGGCTAAGTAATAAACAATAATAACATCCTTCACTTTAAAAAAAATGAGCATAATGAACATTCCAACACACCTCACAATGGAGCCATTTAACAATTTTAAAAATTAATTAAGGGATGGTTGGTCGCAAGACAGATTTATTGTATGGGTAAAAAAGTGACAAATTATGCCAGACAGTTTGACTAAGAATATCTGTGAACGGTATAAAAAAGAATGTTTTACTTGTATTCATATATTACATTTTGTTACAGACCCATGACAATTAAATATAACTTAATAAAAACTAAATCCCATCATTATTTGAAATTTACAGATTCAATCATCAGAAATTGAGTCCATTCTGGCCCATTCCATAAATTACTACCTAGCATCTGTTGCATACTTTGTGTTACTATCTTTATTATGTTCTACAATAGAATGGCAGGCTTCTGAAGCGATGACTATCAGGCTCAGAAACCTTTTTGTTATTCTACAGTAACAAAAGATGTGGTTGCCAAGCAGCGTCTTTGGTTAAACGAAAGAACTAGTTTTCCCACTAAGTTAGAGTTTATACGTTGCGCTATACTTCTGTTTTTGCTCGGTCTAACAATTTCAGCTGTGCAACTTTAAATTGAATACTGGATGGCAATGGTGCTGCAGCAGTTTCCAGCATTAGCATTTTTCATTTAAAATCACAAAAATTCTCTTCCACTTTTGTTACATTCACTCTGCAAAAAAAAGACAAATGGAATCAAATTCAGTTGTTTTTTGTAAAGTGCTTTCTAACTTTTAACTTTTTCTAAAATTGCTGAGCTTTCATGAAGAATTCCCCTCGTGGCTAAACAGACTGCACAGACTATCAGCATTTTTTGTGTAATGCAAAGTTTTAAAGTGGCCTCAATCTTAAACTTGCATTTATTTATTTAGAATGTGTTAGAACAACTGAAAATCAAACTATAGCTTGAACCAGTCAAGTTTTCATGTGAGTTGTACAGGCATCTGGAAGGAAAACAAAAATACAGGGCTACAGAGAAAGGGCCAAAGGGTGGGATTAGCTGAACTGCTCTTACATAGAGCAGGCACAGACTCAAATGCCCAAATAGCTTCCTTCTGTTTTGTAACTATTCTAATTCTAAACAGTTCCTAAATTAAAATTTGATGCATATACAAATGTAGTTGTTCGTTGAAGTTCAAAAGTGGAAAAAATGAGTAAATTAAAAATGTTCCGCGTGGATTTTAGACATTGTCCTTTAAAACAAAATGTATTACAGAAGTCAGGCGGAAGCAATGATAGAAATGACAGATACCCTACAAGCTTGATTGTAATAGGTGGTAATAGCACAAACAACTAAAGGAAACGAAACTGATGTTTTTTTTTTGAAAATGAGGCACCATTTTCCTGTACTCTGGTACACAATTCAGTGCACATTGCTTAAATATGCACTTAAACCTCTTATACAATGTACGTGGGTTGACATTCCAACTAACAAATTTCCACATTCAGGAAGTATGTATGAAATTTAGTTGCAATTACCTTTGATTACCAGAAAATACCACACCAAAATTCATTTATCCTTAACACAGATTTGGGGTATGTCTGCATTAGCAAACTTCACAGTTTTTTTTTTCTGGCTGTGGAAAATTTCAAGATTTCCATTAAATACCAGCTTTAGGTCACAATAGTTTAAGTAAAAGATATGAATGTTCTCTGACAAACTGTATTTCCCTTTGCAGAGTGCATGATGAAGGATACCAATGTTACCAAAAGGACACAAACACTTCACAAGATTCCTTCCTGAAAGATTTTCTTATAATAAAGCAACTAATAATCCACTGTCCTCATTTAAAAAGAAAATCATGTGTAATAGAAGATCTTCAAGTTTTAAAAGAAAATCTTACTGACTGATTTGAAGCCCAATTCCTAGGCTGAAAAACCCAGTTCAAAGATCAAAGCTTTTCTATTTAAAATCCCTGGATCTAAATAGTTCCCATTCTTACATCCTCCTCTTTCCCCACTGGTTCCACAGCTTGACACATCCTGAAGTTATGGTAATTTTCAAGCCTCAAAATCAGGTCACAACAGGAAAATGTTTGTGAAGCACTGCCTTCTAACATTAGCAAACGGGATAATTAAATAGCATATGCTTTCCCCTTTGATTGACAAACATTGGATAATATCCCAGTCTTTCATTCACTCAAGACCACTATGCTCATTATTCTATAGCCTCTCATTGCATAGCATACCTGGTAAGTTAAGCTAAAATTAATATATTGGAAAATGGAAATATAAATTTTATGAAAATTATCTGTTCCATAAATATCTCAGATTGATAATTAGTCTTTTAATGCTGAACTGATTTGAATGTATTGTTATATGGTTGATACTTTTCAATGGGCTGTTATAAACCACTGCTTCCAGCCCCACACAGTATATTGGCATGGACAGAGAACTGACTAATGAAACACCAAGTCGGGGTAAGAGGTTCTTTTCCAGGTTGGTGAGCCATGACAAATGGAGTTTCACAGGGATCACCGCAAGACCACAGCCGTTTACAATATATATTAATAGCTTGGAGGCCGGAAGTAAGCATACTGTGGTCTAAGTTGCAGACATTACAAAATAGGTGGAAAGATGGGTTGGGAGAAGAATAGAAACAGTTTACACCGAGATACTGATATGTTAAGTAAGTGGGGAAAATGTTTACAAAGAGTATAATCTGAGAAATGTAGAATTATTCATTTTGGAAGGGAGAACAAAAGACAATATTATTTAAATGGAGAAAACCTGCAGAAAGATGCAGCATAAAGGGACTTGAGGATACATGTATAGAGAAAGCTAGCATACAGGTGCAACAGACAATCAGGAAGACTAATGGAATATTGGCCCTTATTTGAAGGGGACTACAGTGTAAGAGTAGGGAACTTTTACTGCAACTGTACAAGGTGCTGGTGAGACTACATTTGGAGTATTATGAGCAGTTTTGGTCCTCTTATTTAAAGAAAGATATCATTTCATTGGAAGCAGCTCAGAAGGTTCACTAAAATTAGCCTTGGTTTGAAGGGACTACCTTCAAGCAAAGGCTAAACAGGTTGGGACTCTACTCACTTGAGTTTAGAAGAACGAGAGGTGATTTAATTGAAATATATGGGATTCTTAAGGGGCTTGACAGGGTAAACGCTGACAGGATGCTTGCCCTCATGAGGCTGTCCAGGACCATGGGGCATAATCTCAGAACATAGGGACATTAACTTAAGACTGAGATGAGGAGAAATTTATTCTCTCAAAAGGAATTCCTTACCGCAGACAGCTATGTGGGCAAAGTCGTCGTGTATGTTTAAGGCTGAGAAAGATAGATTCTTGATCAGTAGGGGAAATCAAGGGTTATGGGGGAAAATGCAGAAAAGTGGATATGGGGAATGTCAGATCAGACATGATCCTACTGAATGGCAGATCGGGCTTGAGAAGCCCAACAGCCTACTCCTGTTCCTATTTCTTCTGGGCTTATATGCTCCATCATTTGCTACATGAAGTAAATTCAACCACTAAAATGGTCAAAGAAAATCATGTTTTGAAAATGTTTTTTATTCATTCATGAGATGTGGACTTTGCTAGCAAAAACAGCAAGTATCATCTAATTGAATGTCCCTCAAGAAGGTAGTGGTGAGCTGCCCATTATAATCCCCTCAAATAAACAAGCAAAGCAACAAAAATATTCAATATTACGATTCAGACCAACTGATTTGTGACGGTATTAACTGCTATTTATTACTGTTGCACTCCTTTTTGCCCAAAATCCTTTCAGAATACCAAGTCCAGTTCTAGTCTCCTCGCATGTTCAGTGATAAGGGTTTTTGAAAGAATGAAAGAGCAAGAGGCCAATTAATTCCCGGTTATAACCACATGCTATGCTAATTGGCAAAGAGGAAGAAGCAAGTTGAGCCCGATGCTACCAGCATGGAGGTATCTGCTGTCCTTATGTTTGGCGGTTCCTGAGAATCGCCGGGGGAGGGGGGGGTGGTGGTTGTTGTGTTGGCTCCTTGAAAGAATACAGAGCTTTCAGTTCTGCAGTGGGAATAAAAGCTCCTAAAGGAGAGGTTTTCATTACAAATCAACTGAAGACTGGAGTGAAGCAATAGCAATGCTAACACAATTGTACCACAGGAGGAAGATGCTAAAGATTGTGTAACCCAATTAGCCGAATGAAGAATACTGCAAATGGAGAGTGTGTCCAGCAGCAACAAGCAAGAAAAAGAGCAACTGATTCCTGTTACAATGTGCTGAAAAAGAACTAGAACTAGGGACATAGCCTCAAAATAAGGTGGAGCAGATTTAGGACTGAGTTGAGGACAAACATCTTCACCCAAAAGGGTCATGAATCCATGGAATCCCAGCAAAGCAACTGACGCTACCTCATTGAATATTTTTAAGGGTTATGGTCAGCAGGCAGGTAAGTGGAGTTCAGTCCATGAAAAGATTAGCCATGATCTTATTCAATGGTGGAGCAGGCTCTATTGGCCAGATGGCCTACTTCTGCTTCTATTTCTCATGTTCATTTGCTCTAAAAAGCCAGTGGCCATACAGTACACTTTTAAAGCTGGGCATGACTCCATTTCACATTAATCTAAAACAAACATTACTAATTATTTCAAAAAACAGCAATATAATGCATTGTTAAAAATGGCTCAATGTTAATACTATATTCTGACAATCTTCATTAGCTATTAGGATTTGTTGTCACAATGATAGAAAAAATGCATCATTAGTTAATTAGCCAAACAAAAAACAGTTTTAAAAAGAGACACCCATCTTGTATCCATTCTTTTACACAAATCTATTTCTCAAATTATGTAGGAATATGGGTAATGATCAATTATGGTAGAAATGTTAGCAATATTTTGCTGTAAAAAACCTGTTCCCCAAGATAACCTTAAACATCAGTTGGTAATATGTTACCTATCTTCAAACTATTTAACATGACAGGTAATTTCTTATCTCTGAGAAACAGGTAGATATATATTTGGTTATCCAACCTGACAGAAGGGCTAGCTACAGAATTAGTTCAGAACATAAACACATCTGACCTACAGGAACATCCCACCAGGCAGAAATGACATAATCAAACTTACTACCACAAGATCAGCTTGCATTTATATAGCATTCTTAAGATAACAAAATGTCAGTCACACTTTGTGAAGATGTAATCAAGTAAAAAAAGTTGTGACTCATGAAGGATCTTAAAAGAAAGATGGACTTCGGAGGTGGAAAAGTATAGCGAGAGAATTCCACAGCAGGATTTAGATATCTAAAGCCATGGCTGCCAAAAGGAAGGTCAACTCACAAGATAACTATACTACAAAGAAGGAAGACTTGATTTTATATTGCATTTTTCATTGTCACCAGATGTCTTGGTGTGCTTTACAGCCAATGAGGTACTATTTGAAAAGCAGTCAATGTTGCAATATAGGAAACATGACAACTAATTTGCACTTAGCAAACTCACACAAACAGCAATGGGAAAATGATCATATATTCTGTTTTTGTGAAGTTAATTACGAGATACTTTCGAGTACATCGGTCAAAATGTAAAAACAGAAAATACTGGATTTACCTGAATCATCAACTCAGAATGATTCATTAACTCAGAATGATACAGAACCAGAGTTAATGAATCATTCTGAGTTGATGATTCAGGTAAATCCAATATTTTCTGTTTTTATTTGAGTCCAGCCATCATTTTTTTTGATCTTGTATGGCGACTAGGTTCAAGTTTACCTCAAACCATGGTGCTGTCTGTCTATTCTTGATTCATACAATTAGTCTTTCTATTTCAGCTCCTCAAATATGTTCTGTCATTTAACTGCATCATTGCTGATGTGTACCCTGAATCCATCTGCCATGTTCGTTTCTGATACCTTAATAGCCTTGCTATTGCATGCAATTCTGGTCTCCCTCTAATAGGATGTTCTGAAACTTGAAAGGGTTCAGAAAAGATTTACAAGGATTTTGCCATGGCTGGAGGATTTATGCTATGGAGAGAAGCTGAATCGGCTGGGGCTATTTTCCCTGGAGCATCACAGACTGAGGGGTGACTTTACAGAGGTTTACGAAATCATGAGGGGCATGTTTAGGGTAAATAGGCAAGGTTTGTATCCCTGGGGTGGGGGAGTCCAAAACTAGAGGCCATAGATTTAAGATGACAGGGGCAAGATATAAAAGGGATTTAAGGAGCAACTTGTTCGTGCAGAGGGTGGTATGTGAAATGGAATAAGCTGCCAGAGGAAGTGGTGGAGGTAGGTATGATTACAACATTTAAAAGGCATCTGGATGGGTATATGAATTGGAAGGGTTTAGAGGGAAATGGGCAAATGCTGGCAAATGGGGCTAGATTTATATAGGATATCTGGTCAGCATGGACACGTTGGACCAAAGGGCCTGTTTCGGTGCTGTGTCTCTCTATGACTTTATCCATGTAAGTTCTGACAGAGATAGCTAAGAGCCTTGGTGCAAGATAGAATACAGACAGTAGAAAAGTTTGGGGTGGGAGAGAAGAAATGGAAATAAGTTTTGAAATTTTCAACACTTAGCCCCAACATTTTCAAAGAATGAATTCCAGATTTTCATAACTGTATGAAAAAGTGCTTCTTGACATCTACAACAATGTAGATCTAATTTTAAAGGTTACACCCTCCTGATCTGACATCTCCCCACAAGAGGAAATAAATTCTCTCTACACCCGATCAAATCCTTTAATCATCTAAAACACTTCAATTAGTTCACGCCTTAATCTTCTATGTTCAAGTCTAACCTCTGCAAACTGTTGTCATAATTTGACAATTCAAGCTCAGTATCATTCTAATCAATCTGCCCTGCACCCTCTCCAAGGTCAATACATCTCTCTCAAACTGCAGTGCCCTAAATTAAAGAGTACACTGAATCAGTCTAACCAGATATCTGCTAAGCTGTCACAATTTCCACCCCTTTGCACACCAATCCTCTTGAGACAAAGACCAATATACCATTAGCCCTTTTATGTAGCTTTTGTATACTTCAGTTATTTCCCGCAAATCTCTCTGTTCATTCAAAGGTATTGTAGTCCACTATTCAGAATGTATTCTGTGGCTCTTAGGTCATTTATGAACAGAGGAGAAAAATGCAGATGCTCAAAGAGCACAGTTAGCTATATCCTGATAATTTGAGCACATATATATTATCCTTATTCCATCTCCTACTTTCCAACAAATTCTCTATCCATCCCAACAGACTACCTGCAATTCCATTTCACAAATTCATAAGTGTGACAGTGCAGAAAGAAAACATTTGACTTGTGCCAGCTCTGTGAATGAGTAAGGCACCCAATGCTACTCCCCTGCCTTCTCCCTGTGACCGTGTACATTCTTTTTCAGATAATTATCTAATGCTCTCTACACTGCCTCAAATTAACCGTGCTGACACCACACTCTTGGGCAGTGCAGTCCAGATCTCAAGCACTCACTGCACAGAAATAAAATGTTGATGTTTCCTTTGTATCATTTACCATTTATCTTGAATCTGTGACATCTTGTTCTTGACGATTCTACCAATGAGAACAGTTTTCGCTATCTGCTCTAACCAAAGGCTTTAAGATTTTGAATATCACTGTAAAATTTCTTTTATACCTTCCCTTCTCTAAGGGAAACAGTCCTAATTTCACTAACCTATGTAACGAATTCCACATCATTGACCATTCTCATGAATCTTTCCCGCAGTCTCTCTCTTACCTTCACATCTCCATTTGAGGCCAAACCAATGTTTCACATAATTTCAACATATCTTCCTTGTTCTTGTATTCTGTACAGCCATTAGTAAAGCAGAGCATACTGTGTGCTTTATTAACCACTCTTTCAACTTGTCCTGCTACCTTCGATGACAGACGCATTTGCACGCTGAGGTCTCTCTGCTCCTCTGCTTCCTTAGAATTTTACCCTTCATTTCATATTGTCTCTCTTCCTCCTACCAAAGTGAATCAATTCACACTTCTTTGCACTAAATTTCATTTGCCATATTTCTGCTTATTCCTCCAATGTTGTATACATTCTTTTGAAATTCTACATAATCCGCCTCACAGTTCACAATGCTTCCAAGCTTCTTTACATCTACAAGTTTTGAATTGTGCACAGGACATCAACATCTGGATAATTAAAGTATGTAAGGAAAAGGAAGAATCCCAAACCAAACTTGGGAAACAGCAGTACAAGCCTCTCTCCAGTCTAAGAAACATCAATTAACCACCACTCTGTTTCTCATCACTCAATTTTGTACCCATATTATTGTTACTACTTCTTTTATTCCTAAGAGCCATAACTTTATTTATAACTTAATTTTATACACTGCGCATCACAACTCACCATGGTAGCACAATGGAAATCAAGCCCCACTATTCCCAGAGTCATCACCAAAATTAAAGACTTTACAGGAGACAGAACAAAATTCTCTAATTTAGCTTATTTTCAGACCCAGGGTAATAGAAAGCACGGACCAAGCTTCTATGCTTAACAAGAAACACTATTTCTTATTGGTATTAGACGCTAGCCTCGGGTAAACAGTTATAAACCCTTGCCATATAACAGTAGGAAAAAAAAACTCTAATCCCTTATAAACTCCTCCTTACGACATATGCAGACAGACAGGGAAAAAAAAAGTTTTGAGCAGAGGAAAACTGGGAAGGCAGATCAGTGGTTTCTATTCGCCCACTGCAAAGATGATCCTTATGATTCTGATGTTTGTCAGAATTTTGCTTTTCAGTCATCTTTCTCTGGATGTTTCCCATGGTTTGCAAGAGACACAAGGTGGCTAGTTTACTTGAAAGAGGTTTCTGACTAATCAGTTAAAAGTTTCAGCTTACAACAACTTCTGAAGACAAGACGAACTGTCGCATTCACGTTTAAAGTGGATTCTGACTGCAGAGAACAGAGAGACAGCTCCTGCGCTGGTAGAGAGGGAAGTGGTTTGGTCTCTACCTTATTCCCAGTTCTAAGCTGATCAGTTACCGGAGAACAAAATCATCTAGTTGTTGGTAGGCAAAAGGTTTTTGTCAATGATGGCTAGTCATTAGTCCATAGACCAAACATCACCTTGTTACTACCCAGCTACATCTGTACATAACACATTGGGTCTAGTTCATCTGCAATCCAAAAACTTCAACTGCTCGTTATTCAAAACAGTCATTTACGTGATGCCTGCCGTGACTGTCAGGTTTCTTGCTTTTCAAAACATACAGTAATCCTTTTGAAACACTTTTAAAGTTTCTTTCTCATTTCTGTCCACAATTTTAAAGAGCAAAAAAAAATTAAAGAAAAGAGTTTTTAACTGTACCAAATATCTTTTGGAAATCCACGTGCACCATATCAACAGCACAACCCTCATCAATCCGCTGTTACCTCTCATGGCGTATTGTTCTGACACAAGATAAAAACAAAGTTCCCGACCGAACCACATCACAGCAATAGCAACAATGATTAAAGTTTTGTAATCTATAATTAAGAAACAGGACGTAACTGCCTCAAATAAGGAGTTCAGCAGAACTATCATTACAAAACAATTTTCTGTTTTTTAAGTCATAAATTTGGCTGATGAAACATCCCACATATTTAACCAACTGCAACTAACAACTGCGATCTAACAATCAAAGTAAGTATACCCAGTAAGTTCATTCAAGACTTGACTTATTGAGAACATATGCATTTTAGAATCTAGAATGCACACATATGGATTATTGCACTCTGCAGAAAGTTACTTATATTCTTATTTTCGGAAGGACATAGGTTTTCTGCTGTGCATGGCATCAAAAAAGGTTATACACCATCGGGAGAGAAGCTAGACACAGAGTTAAGGACATCTTCTCAGAGCTGGAGAAAAACTTGAAGTGGGAAGAGAAGGATACAGTTATCAATGTCCATGTTGAGACCAAAGACATTGACAGGATGAGAAAGGAGGCTCTGTAGGAAAACTTTGAGCAGTTAGAAGCTAGATTAAAAAGCAGAGCCTCCAAGGTAATAGTCTCAATGTGTGGCTCAAAGATTAGTGTGAGGGGAATGGATTCAGTTCATGGGACATTGGCACTAATACTACAGGTGAAGGGATTCTGGTCAGACTGGCTTTATTGAATCTTGGTGGGACCGGCAAATCAAATAAACTGGGCTGCTGACAGGCCTTTAAACAAATTGGAAATGAGCATGGGTCTGAAGAGGGGATAAATAGGCTGTTAAGGTAGTGATGTCTACAGTAGGACGGCTAGGGACAATATATACAAATATAAAATAGTAGCGAATAGGGTCAAAAGGGTTGGGAGATAAAAAGATAAGAATGCTACTGAATTAAGACAATGTAATTTCTACTACCTATTAAACAATTAACATTTTTAATATCCCCAAACCATTTCTCCTTAAAAGAGATCTGCATCCTTGACTTGATATCGAAAGGTATATACTAGCATCAACCTCAATATCCATCCACCACAAGGCTAAAGACATTGGGAGCTCCTCAAATGAAAAATCCTGTAGCAACTCTATTATTTTACACCTGAACAAGACAGTATGTCCCCTCTTTCCTAATAGATCAATACACATTCGATGGGCACAAAGCAGTGTAATTTTATGAATTTTTGTTTGCTATGCTTTATTGTTTGAAACTTGAACTCTTCACCACAGGTATGTTCATCAGCACCATTATTAGGTGGAGTTAACATGATATAAATATTTTCAACATCTTAATTTATTTAACTCAACTACTTCCTCTGGATATTAAAGGCCGTTTCTACGAAGGCACATATCTTCACTAAAATTTTTAGATTCAAAACAGGCTCATTATTCATTATCTGACCTTCGTGTTCACTGCAGCACTATTCAAAATAGCATTAAACCATTGTGTTTGAAGAATATAGATCTGCTCTACCTAACCCCATCTATTCCAGAACACTAAATAGAAAGGAGGCAACTAATGAGTCACTCAATCATGTGTACTATAGTTCACGGATGACTGGGTTGGGCCACATGGATTCAACAGTCATGTGGTTCACCTATTTGAGGAGAAAGACATCTTAATTCTAGACATATATATTTCAGATCAGTAATCTCAAAAGGTACAGATATTTGGAAGCTGTGACTTGCAGTCACTTAATGAAGTTGTGTAAACCTGTCATGTCTGGCTTTAGAAGTGCTGTTCTCACTCTATTGCCCACAGAGAACAGAATCACTCGAGAAGGTACTAAGAATGATGACTTGGATGAAAGTTAACTTTAGATTGCTTAATTACTATAACATACTTTTAAGAATTAGGATTACTTATAGTACAGCAAACATAAACGTAAACAAAGCATTAAGAACATAACATAAGAACTAAGAGCAAGAGTAGGCCGTCCGGCCCTTCGAGCCTGCTCCGCCATTCAATGACATCATGGCTGATCTTTTTGTGGACTCAGATCCACTTACCCACACTCTCACCGTATCCCTTAATTCCTTTATTGTTCAAAATAATATCTATCTTAGCTTTAAAAACGTTTACTGAAGTAGCGTCAACTACTTCACTAGGCAAGGAATTCTATAGATTAACAACCCTCTGGGTGAAGAAGTTCCTTCTCAATTCAGTCCTAAATCTGCTCCCTCTAATCCTGAGGCTATGCCCTCTTCTCCTAGCTTCACCTGCCAGTGGAAACATCCTCTCTACTTCTATCTCATCTATTCCCTTCATAATGTTTCTATAAGATACCCCCTTAATCTTCTGAATTCCAATGAATATAATCCCAATCTACTCAGTCTCTCATCATAAACCAACCCCCTCAACTCCGGAATCAACCTAGTGAACCTCCTCTGCACCCCCTCCAGTGCCAGTACGTACTTTCCCAAGTAAGGAGATCAAAACTGCACACAGTACTCCAGGTGCGGCCTCACCAGCACCTTGTACAGCTGCAACATAACCTCTCTGCTTTAAAGAGTTAGAACACTTGAAACATCAACTCTGCTTTACTCCCCACAGATAATGCCAGATTGAGTGAGTTTCTCCAGCACCTTCTATTTTATTTAAGCTTTGAAGAGTCAAGGTCAAGGATTTTAAAACAAAAGTCTTATCATCACACAAAGTATTTGAGATAGAAAGGGATGGTAAGATTGGAGATCACTCCGCAGAAATCTGGAAACAAAAAATTAGGTTGGGGGTGAATATTTTTATAGCATCCTCTGGAACAAAATAGTTAAAGCATGTATTATGCAAAGTTTGCCAGGAAATGTGACAAACTCTAAAGAGACCATTTCAGTTAGGAAGAATAGTGCTACAAAGGTCCCTTGTAAGCTGCTTTAATGGCATGATCTTGACTGGTGTGAACAGCATGGGCTGTAGCTTATTAGGAAGGTCAGAGGTTTGCTTCTAAGGCAGATTTATGTCGCCATGCTCTACCCACCCACTCTATTAAATCCAAAAGTGGATAGTTTGGAGTAGATAGAGAAACACAGAAGGATTCATCTTGTGGATTGATGGCTTTCTCTCACCATTCTTTTAATGTTTTTTGAAAATGACTAAAAACAATTATTACAGCTGATTTTTTGTTATTATTGATACTGATTATTTTCTTTAAAGTAGCATATGAAGTCGAATAAAGGAAAATTGATTGCAAATAAAATTTATCTATACTTAGAACTCAAAATGACATGCCTCTCATTTTAATTATCATTACAAAATTTAAGATTGGGCAAAATTAGTATGCTTCCTACTGTGTTGTAATATTTTTGTCGCATTAATTATGCATTAAATCAGCAAAAGCTCAATTGATTCTTACTGGAAATGAGTGGGCTGCAGATGGTTTTGACAAAAAGAATATTACCTGAAACCTGATCCCCCACTATTAACATTCTCACATAGTGTATACTCAGCCAGTTACAATATTGGCCCATTACAGCTCATGGGCTGTAGGTTGGACACCAGAGTCCAAGTATTTTGATCTGCAAAGATTAATTCATAAAATGATTCAAACCTATCAAATAGAAAAAGCAAGTTTCCCAAACTAAACTAGTCCAATTTTCCTGCATTTGGCCCATTTTCCTCTAAACCTAGATAAAAAAACAAAAGAACTACAGATGTTGTAGATCAGAAACAAAAACAGAAATTGCCGGAAAAGCTCAGCAGATCTGGCAGCATCTGAGGAGAGAAATCAGAATTAATGTTTCGGGATGAGTGACCCTTCTTCAGAACTTCGCCAGTTCTGAGGAAGGGTCGCTTGACCTGAAACGTTAACTCTGACTTCTCTCCTCAGATGCTGCCAGATCTGCTGAACATTTCCGGTAATTTCTGTTTTTGTTCCCTCAAAACCTTTCCTATTCATCTACCTGTCTGAATGTCTTTTAAATGTTGTAACTGTACCTGCATCTACCATTTCCTTTAGCAATTCCTTCCATTCACAGATTCACAGAACCCCTACAGTGTGGAAACAGGCCCATCGGCCCAACAAGTCCATACTGAACCTCAGAGCATCCCACCCAGATCCACCCCCCCAACAACCCACCTAACCTACACTGCCCTGAACACTACGGGCAATTTAGCATGGCCAATCCACCTAACCTGCACATCTTTGGACTCTGGGAGGAAACCGGAGCACCCGGAGGAAACCCACGCAGACACAGGGAGAATGTGCAAACTCCACACAGACAGATGCCCGAGGCTGGAAGCGAACCTGGGTCCCTGGCGCTGTGAGGCAGCAGTGCTAACCACTGAGCCACCGTGCCGCCCCATACAAACCACCTTCTACGTGGAAAAAGTTGCCCCATGGGTCCCTTTTAAATCATTCTCCTCTCACTTTAAATATATGGCCTCTAATTTTGACTTCCCCTACTCCTAGGGAAAAGACCTTGCTATTCACCTTATCTATTTCATGATTTTATAAACTTCTAGAAGGTCACGCCTCAACTTCCTAAGCTCCAGTGAAAACCATCCCAGCCCAGCCCTTAACTCAAACACCCCAATCCCAGTAACATCATTGGCAATATTTTCTGCATCCTCTCCAATTTAATGATATCCCTCCTATAGCAGGGCAACCAGAACTGTACACAGTACTCCAAAAGTGGCCTCACCAACATTCAATGTATAACTGTAACTTGCTGTTCCAATTCCTACATTCAATGGTCTGAGCAATGATGTCAATGTGCCAAATGCTTTCTTTACCACCCTGTCTACTTGTGATGCAAGTTTCAAAGATTTATGTAGCTTAACCCCCTAGGTCTCTCTGTTCAACAATGCTCCCCAGGGCCCTACAAGACCTGCCCTTGTTCGACTAACCAAGATGCAACATCTAGCATTTATCCAAATTGAACTCCAGCTGCCGCTCTTTGGTCTATTGGCCCAATTCATCAAAGTCCCCTTGTAATCTTAGATAAGCTTTTTCACTGTCCACTATTCCACCAATTTTGGTGTCATCCGCAAGCTTACTGACCACATTTCCTAAATTCACATCCAAATAGTTTATATAAATGACAAACAACAGTGGACCCAGTATGGATCCTCGCCAAACATCACTGGTCACAGGTCTCCAGTCTGAAAAATACCCCTCTCAAATTGGCAAACTCTCCCTGAATCCCATATGATCTAACTTTACTAACCAGTATACCATGCAGAAACTTGTCAAAGGCTTTACAAACGTCCATGCAGACAATGTCTACTGCTCTGCCCTCAGCTATCTTCTTGGTCACGTCCTCAAAAAACTCAATCACGTTTGAGAGACACAATTTCCCACATGTAAAGCCATGCCGACTATCCCTAATCAGTCCTTGCATCTCTAAATGCAAGCAAATCCTATCTATCAAAATCCCCTCCATCAAATTACCAACCATTGATGTCAGACTCACCAGTCTACAGTACCCAGGCTTTTCCTTGCAGATTTTCTTAAATAAGGTCACAACATTAGCCACCCTCCAGTCCTACAGAACCTCACCCGTGGCTGTAAATGATACAAGGCCCCACAATTTCTTCCCTAACTTCCCAGTGTCCTGGGATAAACTTGACTAGGTCCCAGAGCATTATCCACTTTTACATGTTTTAAGACCTCCAGCACCTCCTGTTCTGTAATGTGGCCTGTTTTCAAAACATCAGCATTTATTTCCCAGAGTCCCCTAGCCTCTATGTCTTACTCCATAGTAAATACTGATGTGAAGTATTCATTTAGTATCTCTCCCATCTCCTGTAGTTCCACACAGATGACCTTGTTGATCTTTAATGGGTCCTATTCTCTCCCTCATTGCTCTTTATGTACTTGATGAAGCTCTCTAGATTATCCTTAACCTTATCTGGCAAGGCTCTCATATTCCCGTTTTGCCCTCCTGATTTTTCTTGAGAATGTTCTAACACCTTTTATACTCTTCAAGAGATTCATTTGATCCCAAATATCTGCTCAACTCCCTCTTAAAATTTATGGAATCCAATTCCACCACTTTATTCAAGTAATGTTCTAGATCCTGATGACTTAGTGAAAATATTTCTCCTTAACTCCCCTCCAAATCTTCTGCCAATGATTGTGAATTTACAACCTCTGAAACTGATCTATTTCCTTTATTTCTGCAATCAAAACATTTGCAAGGTCACCTCTTAACCTTTTTCTAATCTCTCCTCATAAATAAAATTCCTCAACCTTAATAATATTCGAGTAAATTTCCTCTGCGCCCATCCTCAGGTCTTTCCATCTTTGATGAAGTGTAACATCTAAAACTGACTACACAGTAATCCAACTGAACCCCTCACCAGTGATTTATCAAGTTCTAATGTGATCAACAAGTATCTGTTTTTATTTTCTATTCCTCTTTATTTAGAAACCCAAATAACTAGCACACTTATTTTAACCATATTATCAATGTCACCTTAAAATTTTGGGCATTTGTTTCCTTTTCTTTCGTGTTACGTGAGCATCATTTGCAAAACCAGCACATGTTGCTCAGTCCTAACTACCCTTGATAAACTGATCATGAACCACTGCAAGCCACATGCTGTATATAAATCCACAATAGTTAGTGAGATCCAGGATTTTGAGGTAGCAACATTGATGGGTGGAGAGAGGCTTGGAGAAGAACTTAAAGGATTTGGTGCTGTCATCCGTATGCTGCCCTTGTCCTCCCAGGTGTTGGAGATTGCACATTTGGAAAGATATGTGTAGATAGACACCAAAGCTTCTCTGTTCCATATTAATCTTCCCAGTGTGCATCACTTTATACTTCACTGCATTAAATTCAACAGCTTCTGCACACTTCACCATCCTGCCTATTTGTTATTGTAATCACTACCTACCACTTTGCCAAGTTTGGTACCATTTGGAAATATTGTAATGTTGCTCCCTACGTTTGAATCTACAGCCTTGATTCTCACCATGACAGAGATCATCTCCATCACAGCAAAATATGGGAAGAAGTCAGGAATCCCATGTTCCACCCTGAACACAGCATTTTTTTATTTTTTGCAGTGGCAAAAATGAACGCAGGTCATAGATCATGCATGCACGATTCTCAGAGGCAGCTGGCCATCTGAATGACCACTGCCTCTGCTGAAATGGGATTTTGCATAAATCAATGTGTTTTTTTTTGTGACACCTTAGTTTTTTTTATATATCTTTATCAGACAAAACAACTTTGTTTTTTGTCAACATGCATACTGCGTTATGCCTGTGCTGGACAATAGATGAGTTAACATGGAGAGGAAAAGGCAAAGGATGGTAGTGGTGGGTGGGGGTGAGTTAGCACTGACATAAGGTTATAAAGGACCACAGGAATTATTAGAGGCATCTGGGGTATGAGGGATCATGAAAGATGGGTAGATTAGCATGGGGGTACCTGGGCAATGGCGAATGCATAGACAGAATAGATTGGCACAGGGGTATTAGATACCATGGGAAGTGGGCCCAGATTAATAAGGACGGGGCTTGAGAATGAGGGGAATGAGAGGATAAGAACAGAAGATATGTTTTATAATCTTAATTTTTAAATTTTGAACACAATGATCAAGCCTCAAAGCCAACTGTCCCCCCTCCCCCAGCCAACTAAGACAATTTCTTCGGTTTTTGCCAGGTTGCCTGGTTAAACTCCTAATCCCACAAATCGAAAATGTAGGAAGCTATTTTCAAAGGTCTGGTTCACTGAGCCGGAATAACTCCCAATTCTGTAAAGCCGATCTGGGAACAGAAATAAAAAGACTGAGGTCATTTGTAAAAATTGCAAGGAATAATGGACACAAAATTGATTTTTGTGGCACAGGACAAAAGCTACCTTCTCGTTTAGATAAACAGCTGTCTACCAACACGTAGCTTCATATGACTGAGCCGAGTTTGTACTTACGCCATCATTTTCCAAAACACTTTCTGTGCAGCACTTTTGCTACCTTTTGAAAATCAAAAATGCAACATCTACTGCATGCCTTGCCTATTGGTGAATAAACTTCAAATCGTAACAGTTACACCTATTAATGCCTGAACCTTGATTCACGTTGGAATTGATGAGGATATTAAAATTTCACATGCATCTTATTCGTTTCCGTAGTACATATCCTTGTGTCGAAAATATCAAAACATTTTGATATTGACCGAAGAGAATAAGTTTCTATGTGACCTGCACAACAAAGTTCACATAATCAATCATCTATGATGCATTAATAAAATTACTTTGGCAAATGTTTACGGTCATCAAGAAGAAAGTCAACAATTCTGGCAAATGCTACGAATTTTCAGGATCTCTGTGACAAATTCAGGTGTAATACAGCAAAGAAAAAAGTGTTTTGAGGCCCTGGTGCTAGTTCTCAAGGTGCAAGCCATCCATTTTGAATTGATGTTTCCTGCCCCAATGTGCCAAAAATTTGAAACCCTCTCTCCTGCACTGTGCCTCATGCCACGTACCGCTAGCCCAAATCTTATTTCTACTCACATTTGACACTTTGAGAAGGTCTACAACCTATGTTTGGGCCATAATCACAGGAAAGCCAGAACAGAAGCTAACATTGTATTATACCAACAGTGTAAATCTGTGACAATTTTCACTAAATGAGTTTTGGACGAAATGATTTTTATTTTAAAACAGATGCCTTTGTTGTTCCAAATTGCTTTTCCTCACCAGTAGAAACTGCTTTTAAACAACAATGGAGTTGCAAAGTACTAAACGCTATTGGTATCTTCAATCTATTTTAAAATATCAATTTGCTAAGAACAAAGTGAATTCTACACTGAAACTGCATGACGCAATGACGTAAAATCCAATGACTTACTAGTTCAGAAAATGACAACTAAAAATAATATTAAACCAGTTGTAGCCAAAGCAAACAGCCCCTTAAACCATCTGCAAACAAGCCTGAAATAAATCCGACTTGATCTCTCTCCCAGGGCCTCAAAACATTTTTCTGTGCGAGATACTTCTATACAAAATTACTTACCATCCTTAATTGCCCAGAGGGCAGTTGAGAGTCAACCATACTATTGCTGTGGGTCTGGAGTCACATGTAGGCCAAACCAGGTAAGGATGGCAGTTTCCTTCTCTAAAAGGACATTAGTGAACCAGATGGGTCTTTTCTGACAATCGACAATGATTTAATGGTCATCATTTGACTTTTACTTCCAGATTTTTACTGAATTCAAAATCCACCCCTTACAATGAGGGTATTCGAACCCAGGTCCCCAGAACATTACCTGGCTCTCCAAATTATTAGTCTAGCAAAATACTACTAAGCCATCACCTCCCTAAATCACTGAGAAAAACCTGTGTGATTCGTTTTTCTGCACTCCAATCTAAATGCTACAAATGGATTCAGAATATTACTGAATTTACATTTAGTAGTGCACATTAAGCTGTGCTGCACCCATTAGATATTCTCCTGGGTTTTCCATATTGTTTTTGTATTGTAATTACAAAGTGGACAAAATTACTGAGCTATTTGCTAATCTTTGCTAACATTAAGGAAGAAAGACATCAGTAGTGTACATGTAGTGTGACTCCAGACCCACAGCAATGTGGTTGACTCTCAACTGCCCCCTGAAATGGCCTAGCAAGCCAGTCAGATGTATCAATTGCTACAAAGACTCAAAAGAAATGGAACTGGACGGATCACCTGGCATCGACCTAGGGACTGGAAAAGAAACCGGCAGAAACAGCCCTGTCAACTCTGAAAAGTCCTCCTCACTAACAGCTGGGGGTGAGTGCCAAAATTGGGAGAGCTGGGTCACAGATTAGTCAAGCAACAGCCTGAAATAGGCATACTCACAGAATCATACATTACAAACAATGTCCCAGACACCACCATCACCATCCCTGGATATGTCCTGTCTCGCTGGCAGGACAGATTCAGCAAAGGGGGCAGCACAGTGGTATACAGTCAGGAGGGTGTTGCTCTAGGAGTCCTCAACATTGACTCTGGACCCCATGAAGTCTCATGGCTTCAAGTTAAACATGGGCAAGGAAATCGCCTGCTGATTATCACATACCGTCCTCTCTCAGCTGATGAATCAGAACTCAATGTTGAGCAACACTTAGAGGAAGCACTGAGTATGGCAAGGGCACAAGATGTACTCTGGGTGGGGGACTGCAATGTCTACCACCAAGAGTGGCTCGGCAGAAGTACTACTGATCAAGCTGTTCAGGTCCAACAGGGCACAGCTGCTATACTGGGTCTGCAGCAGGTGGTGAGAGAACCAACAAGAGGGAAAAATATACCTGACCTCATCCTTACTAATCTGCCAGCAGCAGTTGCATCTGTCCATGTCAGTATCGGTAAGGATGACCATCGCACAGTCCTTGTGGAAACGAAGTCCCGCCTTCACATTGAGAACAACCTCCATCGTGTTGTGTGGCACTAATCACCGTGCTAAATGTCACAGACTTCGCACAGATCTAGCAACTCAAGACTGGGCATCCATGAGGTGCTGTGGGCCTGGCATATTCCCCACTCAACCACTACCATCAAGTCAAGGGGTCAACCCTGGTTCAATGAAGAGCGCAGGAGGGCATGCCAGGAGCAGCACCAGTTTTACCTGAAGATGAGATAGCAACTTGGTGAAGCCACCAGACAGGACTACTTGCATGTCAAACAGCGAAAACAGCAAGTGATAGACAGAACTAAGCAATCCCACAACCAACGGATCAGATCTAAGCTCTGCAGTCGTGCCACATTCAGTCGTGAAAGGTGGTGGACAACTAAACAACTCATTGGAGGAGGCGGCTCCATAAACATCCCCATCCTCAATGATCGATGAGCCAAGCACATCAGTGCAAAAGACAAGGCTGAAATATTCGCAGCAATCTTCAAGTGGATGATCCACCTCAGCCTCCTCCAGTGGTCCCCAGCATTACAGATACCAGTCTTCAGCCAATTCGATTCACTCCACGTGATATCAAGAAACAGTTGGAGACAATGGATACTGCAAAGGCTACCGGCCCTGACAACATTGCGGCAATAGTACATACTTGTGCTCCAGAACTTGCTGGTCCCCTAGCCAAGCTGTTCCAGTATAGTTACAACACTGGTATCTACCAGACAATGTGGAAAATTGCCCAAGAATGTCCTGTACACAAAAAGCAGGACAAATCCAACCCGGCCAATTATCGCCCCTTCAGTCTGCTCTCGATCATCATCAAAGTGATGGAAGGTGTCATCAACAGTGCTATCAAGCAGCATCTGCTCAGAAATAACGTGCTCAGCAATACCCAGTTTGGGTTCCACGAGGGCTACTCAGCTCCTGATCTAACTACAGCCTTGGTTCAAACATGGACAAAAGAGCTGAATTCCAGAGGTGAGGTGAGAGTGACACCCTTGATATCAAGGCTGCTTTCGACAGAGTGTGGCGTCAAGGAGCCCTGGCAAAACTGGAATGAATGGGAATCAGGAGGCAAATGCTCCGGTGGCTGGAGTCATACCTGACACATAGGAAGATGGTTGTGGTTGAGAGAGGTCAATCATCCCAGCTCCAGGACATCTCTGCAGGAATTCCTCAGGGTAGTGTCCTAGGCCCAACCATCGTCAGCTGCTTCATCAATGACCTTCTCTCCATCATAACGTCGGAATTGGGGATGTTCGCCAATGATTGCACAATGTTCAGCACCATTCATGACTCCTCAAAGTGAAGCAGTCCATGTTCACGTGCAACAAGATCTAGACAAAATCCAGGCTTGGGCTGACAAGTGGCAAGTGACATTCGATCCACACAAATGCCAGGCTATAACCATCACCAATAAGAGACAATCTGATCACTGCCCCTTGACATTCAATGGTGTTACCATCACCGAATCCCCCACTATCAACATCCTGGGGGTTACCACTGACCAGAAACTCAACTGGACTCACCACATCAACAAAGTGGCTACATGAGCAGGGCAGAAGCTGGAAATACTGCGGCGAGTAACTCACCTCCTGACTCCTCAAAGCCTGCCCACCATCTACAAGGCGCAAGTCAGGAGTGTGATGGAATACTCCCCACTTGCCTGGATGAGTGCAGCACCAACAACACTCGAAGCTTGATACCATCCAGGACAAAGCAGCCCGCTTAATTGGCACTACATCTACAAGCATCCACTCCCTCCACCAATGCTCAGTAGCAGCGGTGTGTACTATCTACAAGATGCACTGCAGACATTCACCAAAGATCCACAGATAGCACCTTCCAAACCCACAACCACTTCCACGTAGAAGGACAAAGGCAGCAGATATATGGGAACACCATCACCTCCAAGGTCCGCTCCAAGTCACTCACCATCCTGACTTGGAAATATATCACCACTCCTTTACTGTCGCTGGGTCAAAAACCTGGAATTCCCTCCTAATAGCATTGTGGGTCAACCCACAGCAAGACTGCAGCGGTTCAAAAAGGCAGGTCACCACCACCTTCTCAAGGGCAACTAGGGTTGGGCAAGGAATGCTGGCCAGCCAGCGATGTCCACATACCACAAATGAATTTGTCTATACATCCACTTTTACTGAGTTTAATGTCTCCCAAATTAAGGCCAAATGTACATGTTTTATTTTCATACTAATATCTCAAAGTTAAGTTTCACATATTCCATCTGACAAATTACTAGGATTAAGTCACATTTTAACAAATTAGAAGCTCCTCATTCTATTTTCAGCCTGTCTACCCTACTCCTCCTCACCACATTTCAACAGAAATCAAATGACAAATAATTCTCAAACACCAGAAAGCTGAAGAAAAAAACTAAATGGCATCTTTAAATACATTAAAAAGTGTTTCCAGATGCCTGTGAAGTCGACTTACCAATAACTGGCGGATCTTTTTATTTCTATGTGCATACCTTGACAAGTGCAATGCAATGTTACTTACACAACGCGATGCCGCACACTTTGCGAAATGACCAATGGTTAATATAAGAACGATAAACCCTCAAACCCAACAACATGGCCATCATCTCCAAACATGGCAGAAGTTTCAGCCTAGAATCACAACCTTGGTTATCTTGGCATCAAATTGCCCAAATCTACCATCAATATTGTATGACATTACAGACACAGACAGTGCCCAGCATCAGCATTAACATGAACACCTCGACCATCATCCTCCCTGCATTTGGGTGGTCAACAATCTGGTACAGGTCGTACAAAATACAGAAATTTTGTGAATTCTTTTAGAAATCTTTACATGTGCTCTGTAATGACATGGACTTATACAACATCTTTAATATACATTAACATATTCAAATTCCACTGTAGCATAAATACAGATCTGACACTGAGCCACACACTGAGATACTACAACAAATAATCGTAGGTTTGGTAATAGATGTAGACTTTAAGCTGGATCATAACTGTAGGGATTCTGTGATATAAATGACGAGAAAGAAGCAAGGAGGAAGAGTTTAGGAAGAGAAATCCAAAGCTTAGGCGCAACATAACATGTGGAAAGGCTAAAATTAGGGATGTTAACAAAGGGCCTAAATTAGAGAAGCATTGAAATCTGGGAGGGTTCAAAAGTAAAATACTGCAAATGCTAGAAATCTGAGATTTTAAAAATACTGGAAATATTCAGGTCAGGCAAACTGAGGAGTGAAAGACAGTTAACATTTCAGGTCAACAGTCTTTAAATCAGAAAAAAAAACACCAAGGATTGCAGATGCTGGAAATCAGAAACAAAAACAGAAATTGCTGGAAAACCTCAGCAGTTCTGGCAAACCCTACCAAAAAAAGATTGTGGAAAGTGCTTGGGCTGGAAAAGGTTATGGAGACAGGGAAAGGACTAAGGAGGGATTTAAAAGCAAAAGTAATTTTAAATTTGTGACATTTAAGAGTTCTAAAATAAATGTAATTCTAGCTCATTATGTAGAAAAAAATTTTAAAGCAGGAATCTGATATTAAATTAATGCATGAACAATGTCTGTTTTGTTCGGCATTACAATATAAATCAATCCCGTAGAGTCACAAGGATTTCAGTGGAAAAAAAACTGATTGATATCAATACAACTGGAAAATGTCAAAGTGTGTGCTATTACTTTATGAAACTAACATTATCTGGTATCTGATTATCTGTAGTTAAACATGGAAAACCAGAAACTGCTGTCAGCAGAATTTAAAGCCCCTCGTGGCAGGTTTGGAGACATTTAAGCACGCAGGTGGGTGTGGTTCCAGGGACCCAGTTGCCATCCTGCCCCTGTCCAATTAAATCCACAGGAGGAAAGCCTATGGTTGGCTCGCCCACGACAGCACTAACTGAAATCCTGAAGTGGGAAATTAAGTGGGTGTTGAACCAGCAACAGGTGAAGCAGTTCCACATGGGCATTCCCTTTTACATTCTCCCCATGTGATTGAGGAGAGTGGTACTTGGACCTCCCTAACTTTGAAAAACAAACTGTATTTATTATCTGTCAAATTCCTTCATTACAAACTCCATAGATATATTAAGAAAATGACATTTATATTTCAGCTTCAACCTTAAATTCATGTGTAAATCCCAATATTTGTTTTGTTTTTTTACAAAAATTATTCAGAAAGAATGATAAAATCCTCGGATTACATTCCAATTCAGTACCTACGACAATCCTTCAAAATGATTGGCCGTTTAGCCTGTCTGACAACGTTACAGACATCAAGTGCCACAGAGATGTTTGAATATTAAAGACAAACAGTCTTAAAAAAAGGGCTCTGCTGCTGTCCCAAACCCCAGGTTAAAATAAACATCACAAGCGTTCATACACTTGAATTGGGAAATACATTAGGTTGGGCAATGGCGAAAGGAAGACCTGATATAACAGCATATCACATGACCAGTTTTTAGTTTTGATGACAACTGTAGTCATGATGTAGGGGTGCTGGTGTTAGACTGGAGCAAACAAGGTCAGAAGTCACACACAGGTTATAGTCCAAAAGGTTTATTTGAAATCATTAGCTTTCAGAGTGCTGCTCCTTCGTCAGGTGAATAGTAGTGTAAGGAATAATTGTACTACAAGTAATTTGAGATGGCAATTTGGAAAAGGAAGTGTATCACAATACTTAAGTATACAGACATGCTGACTTAGAGGCTAAATGCAATATAGCATCTTATACTGTAGCAGTATTTTCATTGTGCCATTAGACTAAAGACCTGCTGCATGGAAATCCAAAGGAGTGACAACCATATTCCACTGCACGTTAATCAGCTTCAGACCTCACTGATACTTTCCTCTTCACACATTTGCGACCAAAAGGAATAAAAAACAGACTGGAAATGGTGCTGGCAATGATGTTTGCTGCATTATTGCCACAATAAAGTGCAGTACCAGCTGCATTGCAGTCATTCACTTCAATGGAAACAGCACATTCTGGGAGGAATTATTCTAGGACACTGCAACCAAAGTGCTGTCAATATAGGAAGACAACGGGACATATTTGTTACTGTATCATTTATTTGCATTTAAAATCATCCATATTCCATTAGATTGGCTATTGTACTGCTGTCCAATTAGAAGCACTCACACCAACATAATCAAGCAAATATATCATGAATAATATGAATATTTGTCGCAATATTCAGAATAATAAAATTGTCAATTACCCTATTTACATGCAATTTTGCGACTCACGAAACAAGTATATCTGAAGATTTCACCATAACAGCATTCATAGTAAACCACATACGTAGCTGAGAGATTATAGAGAAAAACAAATCAGACTCGAACCAATGAGTGCTTCTTACATAACACTGTACTGTCATGAAATGCTCACACCACCACAACTAAGAAACTACACCCAGAATGCTGATCTGTCTTCTTAGATGTCAAAAATTCCAATGTGCATTTACAACTTTTTGTTTTGATTTCAGACCAGACATCTCTCAAGATTCCAGATAACAATTACGCAATTAAACAACAAGGACAAGATCGATGGTATCTGTTACACATGGTTATACAAATTACTTCCTTTCATATGGAAGAATTAGGAACCTGTAATCATGTTAGTATGTTATCACTTTCATAAACACTTTTTTGAGTATGGGTAAGGCGGTTTAGTTTGCATTCACATGCAGTAAAGCTTGCTGACAGTATTATCAATATCCTAAGTTAACCATCAACTTAATTTTCAATGAGAATAAATTGGTACAAACAAGCAAGTAGACAAATAATTCACGGAGACACACTCTTTCTCCTCAAAGCAAATAACCAAAATTCTATTCTAGTAATGAAGTCACCTTATTTTTGTTTTTTTTTTTAAGATGAGAGCAGCCTGTCTTTCAGTCATCAGTCAAGCAAGTAATACTATGTCCATAACAGGGTTGGATATTTCAGATAAAGCAGTAAGAGGAGAAAACACTAAAATACAATGAACACAATGAAATGTTTTCTTTACCTAAAGAAAACCAATCGTGGAACTGACAATGACCTACATATTTGAAAATGGGATTATTTGTTGGATGAAGCAGAAAGTTACTGACAGCTGTCATATCATTAGCAGTGGGTCTTAGCAAATATATTAGAAGAAAAGGAAAACTGATGGCAATTTTGAGATTCACTGCTGCGAGTATTAAGTAATCAAGCAGTGGCCCTCGAAAGAAGTGCCTGCTCTATGCAAACTTGGCTGACAAATGTTGAAAACAATCCAGAATTTAAAAGAAGGCTCACAATGTTGAAAACAATCCATTATTTAAAAGGCTCACACCAAACTAGAGTCTTTTAGCTATGGACTAACTTCTGAAACTATTCGTACTGCTACTTCTTTTCAACCAAACTATGCTTAGAAATTAGAGCAACAGCAGAACAAAGTCTACTCTTTCCAGCTTTTAATTTTTTTTCCCACCCAATACCAAGGCTAAGCTTTATACTTCCGAAAGAGTATTCATTTTGCTAAAGTCTATTTGTTGGTCAGTTAGGGATTTGTAGCTCTTGCTTAATATTGGCAGATATGTCGACACGTAGTACTCTACAATTAAAATGATTAATTACAGACCATAAAAGGACCACAATTTCTGCTGGTAGAGAACGTGCATATCTTGCACAATTATCTTATACCACTTCAACTCAATATCAGTTTACCCATATGGAGTGCTTTTAAGGTAATAAGATGTCTCAAAGCATTTCACACGAGCACTACAAAACTTTCGACACAGCCACATATGGAAAGATTAGGTCAAATGATTGAAAGTTTGGTTAAAGGGACAAGTTTTAAGGAGTGTCTTAAAGAAGGAAGGCAAAGAAAAGAGATGGAGAGGTACAGACAAAATGTCAGAACTTCTGGCCTGGGCAACAATGGTGTAAAGTTAGGACTACATAAAAGGCCAGAATTAGATGAGTACACATATCTCAGAGGAATTCAGGAGCTGGATCAGATTACAGAGATAGAAAAGGCCAAAGCATGGAGGGATTTGAAAATAAGTGCCAACAAAACAACTGTTGCTTCTTTGAGAAGATGCCGCATCTTGTGCCATTCAAGCATTTAACAACCCAGTGGTGGCCCGACCCCCGGATCAAGAACTTAAGGGCAGAGGTCGTGTCCACAGAGATGCCAGCCAAAGGCCAGAAGCTCTTCTATACTCAGCAGCGCCATCCAAAAGGTGGTGGATGTCGCGTCCAGATGCCTTTGAATGAGGGGCCTCACCAGGAGCCTGCAAGCAAACAGAATTCAGAATTCATGTCAGAATTTGCTGGTCACGCTCCCTATGCAGTGAGCCAGTACCTGCCTCTGGATTGATACCAGCAGCAGTGGGATGAATGCTTTAAGCAGGAAATAACTGGTCACTTAAGGGTCTCCTTTAATGTCAGGGTGGAAAGGCTATGATGGAGGCAGGAAGCTGACAGGGTCCTCACATGCCACTCCCCACTGTCCCCAATTAAATCACCCATGTCCAAACTCAGCACAAAAGGGTCCACAAGATTCTGACACATAATTTTAAGAAATGTTTAAACTGAACTTTAATATTTAATTTCAACAAGAAGTACAATGTCGTTAACCATGAGAACAGCAATCTAACTGATGAGAGATCAAATTCAATCATTAATTCAATAAATTAGGAATTTTGCCATGAATGCCTTTTCATTGCTACAAACCCCTTTTTTTTTAAATAAAACAAATATCCTTTAAGGAAGGAAGCCTGGCTTATTAATGAATTCAATTCCGATACAGAACTGACTCATGATGTCCTGTGAGGTCACCAAACAAATAATTTTAAATAATCCATGCCAAATTCTAAACTTTTAAAAAAAAGTCAGATGGTCATATCAGCAATAACACATAATAAATTTACAGGAATAGCAGTTTTGAAGCCCAAGGCATTAACTGTTAACTTATTAAAAGCTATTATTTCATCCATATCTTATTAGAAGGATATGGAGATGGAGACGGAGACGTAGTGATAAAGTCAATGGAATTATAGTCCAGAGGCTCAAATTAATGCTCTAGGGCATGGGTCAAAAGTCACCATGGCAGTGGTATAATTAATTTTAATTCTATTAATACAAATCTGGGCTATGTACAGTTAGTCTTAGTAATGGTGACCATGAAAACATCAATTATTGTAAGAACCATCTGGTTCACTAATGTTCTTCAGGGAAAGAGATCTCCACCTCGTCTGGCCCATATGTGGTTCCAGATATTCAGTAGCGTGGTTCACTCTTATCTGCACTTTGAAATGATTGACCATATCACTCAGTTCAAAGGCAATTAGGAATGGCCAGGAATTGTCAGCCCTGCCGGTGACGCCCACGTCCGTGAAAAAAACCATTAATTAGGCAGACCTTGTTTTCTGTAAATAAATAGCACTTTCTGATCTCACTCCTCTCCTCAATGACAGTTCTGTTTCAGCCCTGGTATCTCCGTTTTCTGCAGTCCTCTAACTTCAACCTTCCTCTTTGAAGTAGGTTCCATATGGCTCTCATTCCTCAAACTTCCCATTTTTATTTGGTTCCATTATGCATATCTAGATACTTTTGCCCTGCTTCTTCAGCGTAGCTATCTGTCCCTGCTTTCGAAATGCTTTCACTGCACTCCTTGATAGTTGCCTAAGTCCAAACTGACCTTCCTTCTGTCCACCAAATGCTCAACATAATTAATACTTATTTCAAATTGCTGGTTTTACTGGTCTTGGATGTCATTCTGCCTCCACTAAATTCCCATTAATATCTATTATTACCCTGTACATCCACCAGTTCTTCAGTACTCATGACCCAGTCCAAACTATCCTGTCCCCAAATGCTCAGTACTTCAGTGTCGACAGATTTCTCCATCCTTTTGAGCTAGACTCTCCATTGTACCCGTTATTCACGAGTTCAGCTATGCACTATGCTTAATCCAGAAACCTTTTCCAAAACTAAAATATACCAGATTGTGTTCTTTAAGCACACCTGCACTTCTGATGGGAAATTTACGTCAGAACTTGCTGTCAAAAATAAAAGTGGTCTTCTTATGGCAGCTGAGGCCTGTTCAGACCAGACAAGCAACACAGTATCTCCTTGACGAATCAAATTAAAGAATCATTAATAAGCCATGCAGTCTCAACCAAGATATGTTTGTTAGAACATCTTATTCAAACAAAATCAAATGTGAAGTCACATGAAATAATAAAGAAGATTGGTGCAGAAAAAGAATAATTTTTGAAAATTAACATCTGGACTGCTGTGAACAGTTCTGGTCCTCTTATTTAAGAAATAATTCCATTGGAGGTAGTTCGGAGAAGGCTCACTAGAATGATCCCTAGAAATGGAGAGATTGTCTTTTGACCAAAGATTAAACAGATTGGGATGCTACTCACTGGAGTTTAGAAGAACAAGAGGTGATCTCATTGAAGCATATAGGATTCTTAAGGGGCTTGGCAGCACAAATACTGAGAGGATGATTCCCCTCAAATAGGAGAGTCTGCGACCAGACAGCACAGACTCAGAACAAAAGGGTGCCAATTTTAGACTGAAACGAGAAGGAATTTCTTCTCTGAAAGAGCTTTGAGTCTTGGCAACTTCTTGCTACAGAGAGCTGTGGGGACACAGTCCTTGTGTATATTTAAGGCTGAGATAGGTAGATTGCTCAGTAAAGGGAATCAAGGGTTATGGGGAAAGGGCAGGAAAGTTGACAGTAGGAATGTCTGATCAGTCATGAATGGCGGAGCAGGTTCTAGGGTCCAAACGGCTAGTTCTGTTCCTATTTCTTATTGTTTCACGGTCTAACATTGTTAAAATCTCCAAAGATGGTTAAATGCTAAAGGAATGAGGCTCCACACTAGTAAGTAAATTTTTCATATCACAGAGGCTGTTTGATCATAATTAAGATTTATTATGCTGTTAGCAAGCACTGACTTTTTCCGGGTAAGTTTAGTGTCCATCTCAGAGGTAAATTCAACAAATGCACTGAACCTTCAGTCAGAGAGCGAAATACTATCACAAAACAGCTTCTCAAGAAGTAGAGTATCTCAGACAAAGTGTCTGGCTTCCTTACTTCGCTGTGTGTGCATGATCACCAGAAGTTGCCGTCCAATTTCCACATAAGTAACAGCAAATGCTGATAGCCCCACCATTAGATCAACCAATTTTCTGAAGAAGGGTCTAGGCCCGAAACTTCAGCCTTCCTGCTCCTCTGATGCTGCTTGGCCTGCTGTGTTCATCCAGCTCTACACCTTGTTATCGCAGATCAACCACAAGATCAACCACAATAACTCAACATTTTACATTCTTGTGTACTTCATCAAGAAGTTGAAACAAAGTGAGAAGCAGTTAAACTGCTCCAAATCAACTGTAAATGTGGGAACATTTTCAACTTGATAAGCAGTAATTGTTAGGATTTTGACAATTTATACATTCTTCATTTTGCACTTGACTCTCTGGAAGCAAAACAATTTAAGAACACTGTTTCAGCTCCCTGCCCAAGAAATAATACTTCCATATTATGTCAACTTCTCAATTAACCTGTCAACTAAAGAAAGTCAACATTGTCATTCACATCTTGACTTCCATGTGAACCCAGCACTCAAAAGAATGTAGGGGAATGACATCTCCAAACATTAAGGAAACGCACACAATATTTTCTACAATATAATGTCCCTTTCGTTATAAAACAATACATCTGACTTATCTTGTAATGTACTATGGCAAAACTGAACAACTAAGGAACAAGCCTATTCAACCCTTGTTTATCCATCCAGAAAGATCTTACATATGCATCACAATGTTCCCTTGTTGTCACTTAATGATTTGAGTGTTATTGTTCTACAATTTGTTTGGAAGCATATTCTATGTGCTGTTAAATCCTTTGATTTGAGAGTCTGAACTCAGGTCCTCTTATTCTAGATATTTTCTAATCAACCTGTTCAGAGATGCGATGACATCTCTGGAGCAGGTGGAACTTCAACCTGGGTTTTCTGGCTCTGAGGAAGACAATCTACTCCTCCACCACTTGTTCTAATCATGTAATGCATTTTATAATAATGTTCAAAGTTTACCATTACAACTGTCTTAGCCATCCTAGATGTTCTGATTTCGACATGTTGACATTCAAGTCTAGTAAGGTTTCTCAAATTTACCCTCACCTATTTTGACACTACATTTAGAGTATGTTTTCCTTTGTATGTACAGCACTTTACATTCGTCTTCATTAAATTTCATCTACCTCCATTCCATTTTCACAAATATGTCATCTGACTCAACCTGAGAGGTAGTCCCCTAATCCACTGCTCTGAGAATCAGCAGTGGTTGCAAACATGACCAATTGACATTCTGTTTGTGTGTCTAGGTCACCAATGCAAACTACAAGCAGTATAAATGCCAACAGCAATTCCTAGACCACTCTCACAGACAATATAAATCAAGTACATCTTTCTACCGTCCTTTCTTATTCACTTTTATGCAGATTCTAACCCATTTGAAATTTCCATAGTTTTGACCTACCTAATGAGTCTTTGAAGTGGAAATTTTATCAACAGTCTTTGTAAATTAAGGTATACCACACTGGAGTTTTGTAGGATATATCTGGCGTAGCACTGGCAGAATATGCATCTTCCGAATTCATGTTTGTCTTTTAGTAAGTGATTAGGCATACAAACCTGCTAATTAATTCCAATGTTTTACACAGTACTAAGGAAAAAACTAATACATTTGCTTCATTACTCTTTTTGAAAATGGGCTTCAATTAATTTATTTTAAATCAACCAGAGTTCCCTATCCTCACAGTGGTACGAAATCCTCACTAACCCCCTCTTTGTTCTATCCAGGTTTTGAGGATGAACACCACTTCTCCCTGCCAATGTGATTGCTTTGAGCACTTTCATAGTCTAAACATATAACCTTATTTATAAGTCATCGCTTCTGCTTAGGTTCCCTCTATTTATGAAGGGCATGCTGCTCACAGTTCCTGCTGTGAATATTTGGACAAAGTAATCATTTAAAATATGAACTATCTAGCACTTATTATCCATTGTAGCTTTCAAGCCTTTTATGAGTATTCACATATTGCTGAAGTATTGTAAGGACTTGTTAACACCATGGCTTTATTCCATATTTATCCATGCCCTCATGTCCAACCTTTTAGCAGGATTCTTCATACTCCTTTGTTTAGTCTAGTGGGCCCCTTTCCATTTCTGCCTACAACATTTACAAGGTTTGATCTTCCCTGCTATTTAGTTTCTGTTTAATTTGCTGTTTACTTTAGTTTTCTTCCCCTCTATCTGTCGAATATACATTGCATAGGAAACATACATTATACACTAAAGTTGAAGCAAGGCCATCAGGCCAACATCAGCATAAAAATTAAGTTCAAGAGAACCTGGGTTTCAGAAATACCAAGGTCATAGAGCCAGATATAGATAGCTTTAAACTGGCTAACTTCGAAACAAACAAGACAATAGTTTAAGCAAATAAGCAAGGTGGGAAAGTAAGCTGCAAGGCGACTAAAAGGATATAGATAGGATACATGAGTAGTCAAAAAAGGCGACAGAAGTGGTCAAATATGGGAAAATAGGAAATTTTATATTTTTGCTACCAAAAAGTATAAGTCATTTAAAAAAAATCAAATTGTTGGTATCAAGATGGATTTGGGTACCCTGCACATGAACAAAGCAAGTTAAAATGCAAGGAAAGCAAGAAATTAGTAGGCTGAGTGGCATGCTGGCCTTTATTATAACAGCATATGACCATAATAGTAAGGAAGTCTTCTACAATTAAGCAGAACGTATAGCAAGTCATCTGAAGCAGCATAGTTTTGGTCCCTTTTCCTGATAAGCTTGGCAGAGGAATTTAAAAAGATGCTCCAGGTTGAAACATGGGACAAAACAATTATCTTACAAAAGGATATTGAGTAAAAATAACCTATACGCTCTAGACTTTACAAGAATGAGAGATGATCTCACTGAAATGTACATTTTTAGAAGACTTTATGAAGTAGGTGCCAAGAGGCCTCAGTCTGTGACTGGATGATACAGAAGTGTCAAAGTCTCAGAACAAGGAATTGACCGTTTAGGATTGAGGTAAGGAGGAAATGTGTTACAGATGGTTTTATGTTTCTCAAATGATTCTTTACAGAAGATGGCTTTGGATTCTCAGTGTTGAGTATGGTCAAGACTGAGAATGAAAGATCTTTGGATTTCAATTGTTGACTATAAGACTGAAAGATTTGAGAACACAATGGTCAATCAAGAGACAAAAGAAGACAAAAATGCAAAGTGGGTGGTGTGGTAGATCAGCCATAATTGTATTGAATGATGGAGCAGGTTTATGGGACCATATGACCCACTCCCGCTCCTTTTCTTGTATACTCAGCTGAGTTATGCAGCAGCACTTCAGTAGACAAAAGTAGGCCAATTTTTAATGATACAGGTTGGTCTCAAATATAAAATGTTGTAGAGTAAATCTGCAGCTCGGGTTGTGGATGTTGTGGTTGGTTGGCTCACCGAGCTGGTTCAAACCAGCTCGGCGAGCAACTCAACCACAACATGAAATGTTGGTAGAATTTATGTATTGCGTACAAGCAATTATCAATCACACACAAGACTGTGTGGTTTGCAAGTAAATTTATGATTTAGGTATCTGCCCAGATATAGTTGTATAACCATGAATATAAAATCTGAAATCAGTATAATTGACAGCATATCAGAATGTCAAATTCTTCAGTTCTGCATGTCCACTTTTGTACACAGTGTCAGTTTCTATTGCTTTCTTTCTAAAAACCAACGCAAAGGTTCTGAAAATCTGCTTGTATTGAACATAACTTGTTTTTGAAATTCCTTCATCTTTACACTACTATAGTAAATATCGATCAAATTACAAACTCTCCCTCCTACCAAATGTTGCATTTCTCCAAGTGGAAGTCCTGTAATTTCAACTATTACAAAGCAGCGCAGATCATACCCTTCCTCATTAATTTCTATATCAAGTATCGAAGGACCAGGCAAAACCACACCTGAAAAACAACAAAAGCAGTCTCTTAAGAGCCAAGCAAGTAAGTTAATCAAAATTTGAATGTTTTTCCATGTCTTTGAAGTCATTTTTTCCTGTCCTGATCAGCAACATCCTTGACATTTTTTCTAAAATTTGAATAAGTCAAAAGTTGAGATAGTTTCTTTGATCATGGTATTTTATAGAATACAGTGTGCTGGAAAAGGATTTTCATTTATTGTTTACTTCTCGATTCATTTTTCATCTCTAATTCTTCACAAAATATCCTGAACAAAATCTACAATAATCGACATTGTCATTGCTGACCTCAAAATCCCACAGTCATCGAAGAAGGCAACCCAAAAAGAGTTAGTAATATCATGAATTTGCCTTTTGTTTGAATCTTGCACCAAGACAAGGGGACCTCCAGGGATCCTGCAGCAGTGATATCATCAAGCAGGCTAAAAAAGTATTCACACAGAGGTATTCTCAAAGAAAGCAAACCAGATAGTAAAGTGCACAGATCATCCTCCTCTCCCTAAAAATAATTTTTACAGCGAGTGCAAAATAAATCATTGGGACATACACACGAGATGTAGAAATTGAAATAAACATAGAAAAATGCTCTGTAGAATGTTATCATTATAGAAAAAAAAACTGACATTGCATAAACATAAATAAATATTTTAAGGCCCAGTGCATTTTTAGCAGTAATTAAGAAGTTAATATGCCATTAAAATCCAAGTTATATCGCATTGAACAAGGTTGAAATTTTTACAGTGAGACTAATAACTTAAAACAGCACTACCAACATCCAAAGGCATTATAACAGACCAAAAATGGATTTGAACCAGCCATATAAATAATGTGGCTACAAGTGTAGGGCACAGGCTAGAAACTTTGCACTAGGTAACTCACTCATGTCTCACCACCAACAAGGCAATCAGGAGTGTGGTGAAATTCTCTCCGCTGAACTGGAGTACGGGTCAAACAACATGCAAGAAGCTTGATGTCATCCAGAATACAGCAGCCTGCTTGATGAGCACTCCAATCACCAACCTCAACGTTCACTTCCTTCACCATTGACATACTGTGGCAGCAGTGAATAAGATCCACTGAAAGTATCCCACAAAGGCTCCTCCAAGAGCACTTTCAAACTCAAACTGTAAGACTTCAAAAAAAAAAAAAGGGCAGCAGATTCGTAGGATCACCACCTGGTTCCCCTCCAAGTCACACACCAGTCTGACTTGGAACTGTATTGCCATTCCCTCTCGGGCATTGGGTTGAAATTCTGGAACTCCCTTCTTAGCAGCAACATGGTGTCGCTGCACTCGAAAGACTGAAGGGGTTCGAGAAGGCAGCTCACCATCGTTGGGGCAATTAGGAATGGGCAATAAAAATTAGCCTAGCCAGTGATACCCAATCCTAAGAATGAATAAAAAATAAGTAAAAAGGCAAGTATGGATCAGTTCAGTGATTTTTAATTCATTGTAGTCTGTGAAGACTTCAATAGGTCCCCTATGGAATAGCACAGGATCACTAACAAGTTCTCAATTACTGATTAACTTCACAATGTTGGACTTCAGGAGTTGCTGTCAACTTCAGATGAGCATAATTAATATTTCAAGGCCAGCAACCCTCCTTCAGACCTGACTGCAATTAGGAAAAGGTGGTCTGTCTCTTCTTTCTCTTCCTCCCATAACAACGACTGAGTGCTATGGTCCTCACTTTCCACCCCATTAGCCACCATGTCCATAGGATCATGTGAAAGTGTGAGGTCATGCACTTTAGTAAGAAGAATAAAAGCATGGGCTATTTTCTAAATGGGGAGAACAGTCAGAAGTGTGAAGTGCAAAGCGACTTGGGAGTTCTAGTCCAGGATTCTCAAAAGGTAAACCTGCAGGTTGAGTCAGCAGTCAGGAAGGCAAATGCAATGTTGGCGCTTATTTTGAGAAGACTGGGATGTACTACTGAGGCTTTATAAGGCTCTGGTCAGGCAACATTTGGAGTATTGTGTGTAGTTTTGGGCCTCATATCTCAGGACGGATGTATTGGTGCTGGAGCAGGTTCAAAGGAGGTTCACGACAATGGTCCCAGGAATGGAAAGCTTAACACACGAGGAACTTTAGAGGACTCTGGTCCTATAATTACTGGAGTTTAGAAGGATGAGGGAGGATCTAATTGAAACTTACAGAATACTGAATTGCCTGGACAGAGTGGATGTTGGGAAGATGCTTCCATTGGTAGGAGAGACTAGGACCCGAGGGCACAGCCTTAGAGTAAAGGGAAAACCTTTTAGAATGGAGATAAGGAGAAACTTCTTCAGCCAGAGAGTGGTGAATCTATGGAATTCACTGCCACAGAAGGCTGCGGAGGCCCGGTCGTTGAGTACATTTAAAACTGAGACAGATGGGTTCTTGATTATCAAGAGGATCAAGGGTTACGAAGGAGAAAGCGGGAGAATGGGGTTGAGGAACTTATCAGCCATGATTGAATGCAGAGCAGACTCAACGGGCTGAATGGCCTAATTTCTGCTCCTATATCTTATGGTCTTATCATAAGCCACCATTTTCACTACCAGCAGGTCAGAAAAACGAGTGGAAAGAGACAGTCAGTTAGCTCAGTTGACTGGGTAATGGGTTAGTGATGCAGAGTGATTCCAACAACATGGGTTCAATTCCACACCGGCTGAGGATACTACAAGGGACTCTTTTTCTCAATCTCTCCCTTCGCCAGAGGCGTTGTGGCCCTCAGGTTAAACCACCACCAGTCCTCTCTCTCTCTCTTATGCAAGAGCAGCATTATGATCTGGCAACTCTATAATGAGTTTACATTTTAGAAGAAAATAACATAAAAACATTTCCTGAAGTGCTAAAATTATGCATAAACTCATATCAAAGACAACATGATCTGGCCTTATAGTGTTAATTAGAGTGAGAATTCTCACATTGCTTGATTTTCCCTTTCTGAAGGCAAACAAAATCTTTATAGTACTTTTCCCAAGAAACAAAATATATATTTATAAAAGAAATAGGTTCTAAGGACCAAATAACTTTTCTTTGTTCCATGGTTTCTTTCTTACTTAACATGCCTCCAGAATTTTTCAAAAAACCTTTTCTTTTTGCCATACAAAATAGGTCAATTTGTCTTCATTTAAACAGTTCCTTGCCCTAAGAGGATAGATTTAGTAAAACCACTTATATTGTAGCTGCAGGGACTGGATGCATAATTGTAGAAAATATTAAGAGGCCATGTGAAAGAAGTGCTAAACAATATTGAACATTGAGGAATTAAATCAAACCTAGAATGAGTAAAATCGTAAAATGTTGAAGAAGCTTGAAATATACCACTATTGTAAAATAGTAAGATATTTATACCATCAATTGTCAGAAGTTTGCCAAAAAAAATCCAACAAAATACAATCCAATTTCGATTAGATTATATTTTAAACTAAGACATCACTTATCTCAATACTTATCAGTAACAAATTGCTGAATCAACTCATTCCAAAAAATTTGCAGAAATCAAAACAGTAATTCAAAACTTCTTCCAGCATAAAAATTTGAACAGTATATTGAGAATGCACCGAAGATTTCCACAACAATATCTACTAGATTATCTTCAGTCACGTGTATTCCTCTCAAAAACACCATACTACTTGATGTTGTCTAAGGAAGCATTTATTGTACCCATACGGCAGTTAATAGTAAGTAGCAATTGCTAAACTAGCATATTGGACCTCGAAATAGATGTTATATTCTCTGATTTATCATTTGACTTGTGCAAAGACATGAATACATAAAATAATAAGTTATTGGACCAATAACTTCATTTCCTCACTGTTTGTCATTATTCGTGTCAAGCTTGAAATCATCACACATACCATTTATATTAAAACTTCACATGGCTAAGTAGAGAAAAAATGTCCAGCAAGCAGCTACAGGATATGAGTTAGATTTTATGAATTACCAATAAATAAGTCACTTCAGCTGTAACATCATTAAGTCATGCTCACAACTAGATAGGGAGGATATTCTACTATTTTTGTGTATTTTTTAAAACTACAAGCTGGGAAGGTAAATTAAACTACAAAATTAATAGTGAAAGTACAAATAGATTAAATAGGATTCTAATTTTAGAGATTATAAAGCCATTCCAGTGATATCATCATAAATTCCTCCCTCTTGATCTCAACGGTGATTTTGTCCCCATGGAAGATATTATTATTAACCTGTTACGATTAATACTGCACAATGAGTGTTCTCAACTAGACACCCAAAATTGCCAAGGCTAATTTTAAATCCCCAAATGACGACAACATGTATTTATATAGTAGCATTAAAAAATTCACTGAGCTTTTATAAGTTTAATTTGGCACCGAACTACGTAAGATGATACAAGGATAAAAGACTAAAAGCTTCATTAAAAAGGTAGATTTGAGATAGGAACATATGAATCAGGAGCAGAATTAGGCCATTTGGTCCTTCAAAGTCTGCTACATCATTAAATAACATCATGGCTGATCTACTTGTGTTCTGAATTCCGCATTCACATTTACCCACAATAACCTCCGATTCTTGTTAGGCAATGGATTCAATCTACCTCAACATTAAAAACATTAAATGAGGCCACCTCCACCACATTCTGAAGCAGAGAGTTCCAAAGTCTCAACTCTCAGAAAAAGATTCTCATCAGACTCAAAATATTAGCTCGTTCTCTTTCCATGGATGCTGCCTGATTGGGCTGTGATTTCCAGCATTTTTTGTTTTCAGTACAAATTTCAGCATCTGCAGTAATTTGCTCTTCCAAGATTCTCTTCATACTTGTTCCAGAAGAGGCACTCCTGATCTTAAAATCACCAATTCGGGAAACATCATTCCAAATCCATTTTGTCAAGGCCATTCAGGATCTTATAAACATCAAACAAATCACCTTGTACTCTTCTAAACCCCAGTGAGAAAAAGCCCAGTCTGCCCAATCCTGTCTCATTAGGCAACCCAATCATTCCAGGTATCAGTCTCGTAAACTAGATGTGGTCTCACCAATGCCTTGTATAACTGAATCATAACATCTTAATTTTATGTTCAATTCCTCTCATAATAAAGGACAATATTCCATTAGCCTTTTTAATTACTTGGTGTACGTGTACACTAAATGTTTGCAACTTATGCACCTCAGAATTCTGCAGTTGGTCTCCATTTACATCATATTCCGCTTATTTACTCTACTTGGCAAAGTGAAAAACTTTGTTCTACATTATACTTCATCAGCCAGATTTATGTCTACTTAACCTATCTGTAACTGTCTGCTTCCTTGTTATGTTATCTTCACAATATTCTTTCCAACGTATTTTTGTGTCATCTGCAAATTTATCCTCTAAGCATTTGACTTCCTCATCCATGTCATTGATTGTAATAATTTTAAAAAAAGGGTCTATCAAAGACCTCTGCAGGACCCCTCTTGTTGCATCCTGACAATCTGTAAAAGATTCATTTATGTATACACTCTGTTTTCTGACAGCCAGCCAATCTGCTATCCATGCTAGGATGTTATCCACTACACCATGAGCTCCTAGGCCAGAAGAAATATAAACATGTGTAGGCCACTTGGCTCCTCAAGACTGCTCTGCCATTCAATAGGATCATGGCTGATCCAACACTCCTCACATCCATGGCTGTGCACTTTCCGCACAAACCTGGATTCCCCTACTGTTCAAATCTATCTATCTCAGCCTTAAATACACACATGGACTCTGCACCCACAGCTCTCTGTGGCAAGGTGTTCTAAAGATTCATAACCCTGTGAGAGTAGAATTTCTTCCTCGTTTTAGTCTTAACTAGGCATCACTTTTTTTCTGAGACTACACCCTCCGGTCTTGGACTCTCCAATGAGGGGAAACATCCTTGATGTGGAGGTACCAGTGCTAGACAGGGATGGACAAAGTCAAAAATCACACAACACTAGGTTATAGACCGACAGGTATATTTGAAGACACAAAAGCTGGAGTCTTCAAATAAACATGTCGGACTATAACCTGGTGTCATGTGAGTTTTGACCAGTAAACATTTTCTCAGCACTTACCCTGTCAAGTTCCTTAAGAATCCGATATGTCTCAATGAGATCACCTCTCATTCTTCTAAATTCCAACAAGTAGAGTCCCAATCTTTTTAAACTTTGCTCATAAGACAATCCTCTATACCTGGGATCATCCTCATGAACCTTCTCTGAAATGCCTCCAATGAAGTGATATCTTTCCTCTAAAGAAGGGGACCAAAAACTGCTCACAGTACTCCAGATGGGCTCTCACCAACACGTTGTACATTTGCAGAAGGATTTCCCTACTGTCATACTCCAACTCCCATGAGAAAGGGCCAACATTCCATTAACCTTTCTGATTACCTGCTATATTTGTGCGCTAGCTTTGTGTGTTTCACGCACAAGCACCAAGTCCCTTTGTGTTGCATCTTTCTGCAGTTTTTCTTCATTGAAATAATACTATGCTCTTTTGTTCTCGCTTCCAAAATGAACTTCATTTTTTTCCCACATTATACCCCAGTTGATAACTTGTACTTAACCTATCAATCTCTCTCCGTAAACTGATGGTATCCCTCTTGCGACTTGCCTTTCCACCTTTTTCTCTGTTGTCTGTAAATAAGGCTATATGACTTGCAGTTCCTACCTCAAAGTCAATAATATACATTGTAAACAATTATGGTCCCAGCTCTGATCCCTGTGGAATCCCACTGGTTGCACGTTGCCAGTCTGAAAAAGACCTCGTTATCCTCACTCACTGTTTCCGGCCCTGTAGCCAATTCTCTATCCACAGCAATATAACATCTCCAACACCATAGGCTCTTGTCTCATAACTTATCAGTTGTCGACATTGCCTTGTCGAATACCTTCTGGAAGTTCAAATAAAACACAGCTATTGCTTCCTTTCTATCCACTCTAGTTGAGACATCCTTGAAAAACTCTAATAAACTAGTCAGACACGATTTCCTGTTCATGAAGCCATGCTGACTTTGCTTAATTAGATTATGACTTTCCAAATGCGCTGCTATTACTTCCTTAATAATTGATTCCAATATTTTTCCAACAACAGATGTTAGACAATCAGCCTATAGTTACCTTCTTTTTGCCTCCCTCCCATTTTGAATAGGGGTGTCACATTGGCAGTTTTCCAATCCTCTGGTACTTCTCCATAATCCAAGGATTTTTGGAAAATTACAAGCAATGTATTTATAATCTCTGTAGCTACCTCTTTTAGGATCTAACTGCTATACTACTTTGTGTAGTATCCTTTCATATGAAGCTTTAACAAAAGGTATTCTGGAAATCCAAGTCCAGTCCATCAGTGAGTTCCCCTTCATCCACATCATAGATTGCTTCTGCAAAATTTCCAATAAACAGATGAAACACAGAACCATGCTGGCCTTTCAAGATCACCTTAAGTTTCTGAAATGCTTAACAATCAACTTGAACACCTTCCCCATTACAGGTGTCAAGCTAACTGACCACAGCTGCCTGTTTATTGCCTCTCTCCCTTTTTGAGCAGAGGGGTTAAATTGGCTGCTTTCCAATCTGATGTAAACTTTCCAGAATCTGATGGGTTTTGGGAAGTTAACACTAATTCATCTACTACCTCATTATTCATCTCTTATGCCCCTGGAATGAAATTCATCAGGACCCAGAGACTTATGAACCGACAGCTCCATTGATTTGCTCACTACCAGCTCCCTAACAATAATAAATTTCACCAAGTTCCTTTCTTCCTTCAACCTCCTAATTTACAACTATTACTAGAATGTTTTTTTCCATCCTCAGAAGAAAAATATTTACTCATTGCATCTGCCATTTCTTTATTATCTACCATGGGGTCCTCATTCTCACCCTCTTAGAGGACTTGACAAGCAAATTCAGAAGCATCTGGAAGTCAGGCTGAGTTGCTCAGACATGTTAATTCCAAAGCTTAGCGTGAGACATTAGAATGTAAGATAAAGAATGGTATAATACTTAAAATTTGGGATACACAAGAGACCAGAATTGGAGAAGCACAGACATTTGGGGGTTACAGAGCTGAGGAAACTAACAGGGCCAAAATTATGAAGGAATCTAGAAACAAAGTCAATAATTTTGAAATTTAGGTATTTTTCAACCAGGAGCCAACATAGATTAGCAAGGCAAAGGTGTTGAGTAATGAGGACCTGATTCAAATTGAAGACAATGCCAAAGGAATGAGTTGGTCTCAGGGACCAAAAGACAGTAGTCTTCCCAATATTTATTTGTTTCTACTCATTCAGGATTGGATATTGTACAAGCAGTTAAACTATGTTAAAACAAAGAGATCAAGAGGGGCGATGCAGGGGGGTAGAATTTGGTGTTGTCAGCATGTAAAACTTGCAGCAAGATTCAAAAGTGAAATGTGCAGGAAATAATAAATATGAGAAAAAAAATTGAGAAGAGGATGACAGCCTATTCATTAGGGAAAGCCATCCCCAATAATAGTAGTTGGGAGGCACAAATGCCTATTTCAATTAATGGTGATACATAGAAGCCATGCATGTTAAAGTTGATTATGAGAGGAAAGATAGAGAAATATGGCAAAAATATGCTTGAAAGGAATGATGAAACAGACATCGAGATCTGATGTAGAAATGTAGAAGAACTACAGTAAAAGGAAGATTGTAGAAAATGTCAAAATTCATTAACTGATGACATTTTGACAGAAGCAAATAAGATCAATAACTGCATGAAAGACTATGGGGAACTTTATTTTTAGCAAACTCTAAGATAAAGGATATTAAATATTGGCATGTTAGTGTTGAACTTACACAAGAGATCAGCAGAAATTCACCAATACTGTACTAAACAAAATCCAAATCAAATTTCAATGAAGTGACTATGGAGCATACTGTACACTTTGACCATTTTACACACCATAAAGTTAATCCAACTGCGAGTATATCTGACTCGCCCATTCCCATCTTCTCCTCCTCTCATCAGAGCTGATTAATTTCACTTGTAATTAAATTTGTGTGCAGCTGGACAAAGCAGCCAACACACTACGCATAACTCCTCCAGATACTCAGATCACTGCACACTTCAACATGTTCATTGACATCCTCAATATCTGACAAAAACCAGAGGGCCTTTGAATGCACAGCAGTTTAACCCAACCCATTTATGCAAGGTAATAATTTGCTCATAGCACCTTGCTTGCAAAATGCCACTGATGTCACCACACAACAACACAGCCCTCAATCCTATATCCACCATTAACTCTCAAATATCTAAAATAAAAAAAATCAGACATTTATTTCAATCACAGCTGGACACATGTAATCCACTGGCAACCAGCTTTGGTCTAGTCAGCTCATCTCCAGGCAACAAGAAATGCCACTGTGGCAAAATGAATTAATGCACTGCCTTCCCATGTCAAGATCTGCAGCAATGTCAATGCATTGCAGATCATCTTTTATATATATGTGCGCACAGAGACAAGTGCCCCGAATGAAACCATACTGTTCTGATTTAAAAGCTGGCAGAACGGACGAAGTTAACATTTTTTTTAACGTATATTTGAAAGCGCACAAGGCTCTCATAAAACTTAAGTAGAGGCTTCAGTAACGGTGGGGGTTGGGGGGGGGGGGGAAAGAGAGAAGCAAGGAAAGGCCACAGACAGCCATGAGGCTACACTGGACTAACTGGCATCAAGCCATCCTTTAATCTAAGAGCCGAAAGCCCACTCAGAGGACTTTCCCCTGAGCTGTAATGTTGAGACAACAAGCCCCAAGAAGCGGATTAGTCCGGTTCTCCTTCCCACACAGCCAGCTCCAGGCTCTCAATCACTACTTTTCCTTCCCACCAGAAGCTGTAGGGACTGGGGCTACAGAGCAAAAGAAAAGAGAATAAACAAAAAAAAGACAGCCCTGCCTGCCTGCTTGCACTGCCCTGAAGCCTCACCTGGTGAACCATCAAGGTAAAGCCTATGTCGATGTGCCCTGATCTCTGTGCCCGGTACCACTCAACCTCCTGCTGCTTCTTAACGGTCCTGAGCTCCGGCTGCCAGCTCGCGCTGCACACAAACCCAGCTCCAGCCCATCCCCAACAACCCGCCCCACTGCCCCTCTCCCACTCCCATTGGCCGGGATGCCTCCATCGCCCGAAACCCCGCCCAGCTCCCTCACGCCCATTGGTCGGAGTGCCGCTCCGGGCAGCGGTGCCAGCTTCCTCCATTGGACGGGATCTGATTGACAGCTCACGTGACCCCGTCCAACGACCGCACAACGGTGCACGGGCGCCGCCTGATTGACAGTTCGCGGGGCCCCCAGGGTCCCTTCCCTTCCCACGGGCCGCGACACGCATGATTGACAGCTCGTGGAGCACTTGCCATCTCCTTCACCCTGACAACCATAGCAGCCCAAGCCATTGCTCTCTCCCATTGGATGACTGATTGACTGACGGCGAATCCCCGCCTATCTCCTCCGCCCATTGTCCGGGGCACCGCCCGATTGACAGCCAATGGAGCCCCGTCCATTCTCCCTCACCCATTGGCTGGACACTGCCTGATTGGCGCTGGTACTAAAGCTCAGCAGCTGCGAAAGAAATGGGCTGATTGAGTGGAAAAGCATCAGTGCAAGGCTTTCCCTTGGGGGTGTGGAGAGTAAGAGGTGGGGTGTTATAATCCTGAAAGTTGCACAAGTTATTTCTCCGTCTCCAACTTTCTTTACCATCTTCAACCTTTGAAAATGTGCCCTCTTTACCATAGTCTAGACCATTAATATAAACCAAGAAAAGCAGAGGTTCCAACATTGGGGAAACTTCACTATAAATGCCTGCTCCAGTCCAAAAAACATGGAATAATTTCTACTCTCACTTTCCTCACTACACCTCAGTTATTTCTGGTGTTTAAGTATAGACTGGTACCCTGCACTTAACAATTTTGCAACCTTCAAGTATCTGAATCACCTCTTCCTTCAGTGAGACCTGGGCGGCGTTTTGTCTTTTTGAAACAATGCAAAGTTCAAAGTTTTTGAGAAGATTTGTAGCTCGGGTTGTGGGTGAGATTGTCGACTTGTTCGACAAGCCAGTGTGTTTGATTGCAGACGTTTTGTCACCCTGCTAGGTAACATTGTAAGTGCGCCTGCGGTGAAGCGTTGGCGTTCTGTCCCGCTGGTTATTTATATGCCTCAGTTTGCTGGGGTGGTTGGTGTCACTTCCGGTTCTGTTTTTCAGTGGTTTGTATATCGTGTCCAGTTCAGTGTGTTTGTTGATGGAGTTCCGGTTGGAATGCCAGGCCTCCAGGAATTCCCTGGCATGTCTCTGTTTGGCTGGTGCTATTATGGTGTGTTATTCCAGTTGAATTCGTGTCCTTCTTTGTCCGTATGTATACAGAAAGACCACACATACAGACCAGATACTTAATTACACAAGTAACCACCCCAACACCCATAAACGGAGCAGCATCAGGACGTTATTCAAATGAGCCACAACACACTAGGGCAACCCAGAACTGCACAAAGCAGAACAGGAGCACTTATACAAAGTTTTTAAAAGGAATGAAGCCCAAATAGCACAATCCGCCGTTGCCTCTGTGACAAACCACAACAAGAAGACGCAATACAGCCAGACATGCTAGTAACCCTACTATACATCAGAGACATACCAGAGATGACCAAACTACTCAGACCCCTAGGTATCAGGATAACCCACAAACCATCAACCACTCTACAACAGCTACTGACAAACATAAAGCATCCCATACCCCCAACCAATAAAACCAACGTAATATACAAAATACCATGCAAGGACTGAGAGAAACATTACAGGGGCCAAATTGGAAAAAAACTGACAATAAGGATACATGAACACCAACTAGCCACCAAGAGACACGACCAATTCTGACTGGTTCAGTACACACAGACAAAGTAGGACACAAATTCAACAGAGACAACACATCCATAATAGCACAAGCCAAACAGAGACATGCCAGGGAATTCCTAGAGGCATGCCATTCCAAACGGAACTCCATCAACAAACTCATTGAACTGGACCCAATATACGAACCACTGAAAAACAAAACTAGAAGTGATGCCAACCGCCCTAGCAAGGCAAATAAATAACAAGTGGGACAGAACACCAGCGTTTCACTGACAATGTTACCTAGCAGGGTGATGAAACATCTGCAACCAAACATACTGGCTCGGCAAGCAAGTCTACAACCTCATGCTGCAAAGTATTCATTTAATACCGTAACCATACTCCCTAGCTGCACACATAATTCTCTTTTTGGCCTATGAGTAGCCCCACACCTTTTATGAAACTTTTACTGTTTATGTGCTTTTAAAAGACTTCTGGGTTCCTGCATATGTTTGCTGCTTGTCCTTTCTCATTCTTTCTGTTTCCTTCACTTATTTCCTTTTTCAATTTCTCTCTGAACCTCATGCATTTAGCTTGCTTCTATTTGTATTATTCACCTGATGTCTGTCATAAACACAGTTTTTATTTGCTTAATTTGATTATTTCGTCATCTGGGAAAGTCAGGATTTGTTGGCCTTTCAAGGGAATATACTTGACTGTACTTGATCTATCTCTTATTTAAAGACAGCGATATAGCATCCTATTCTTTGATGGTAATTTATCTGAGCCAGACGCATTCCTACCCCATTGCCCCTTGCCCTTTCTCATTGCCAACTTTAACATTATGATACAATGATTACTGTCCCCTCAAGGTTCCAAACTGGTCCACCTCATTGCCCAGAATTAAATCCAGCGACACCTCCTATCTCATTGGACTGGACACACACTGCTGTGGAAAATGTGGAGCACCATCTTGTGGAAGTGCTGTGCAGCAACCAATCTGGTTGCTCATCAAAGTCCATTTAAAATGATTGATGTTCACAGTGTGCATCTGTAATCAAGATCTCATTGGCTGTAATGAATATGCTCCGACAATTATGTGTCATTGAAAGGACAAGAAAAGAAAATTCCAATGAGAGGACATAGGCCTGTAATATGAACCTAATTTTTCTGTTTTAGCCACACATGCTGCCTTATCTGGTGAGATTTTTCCAGCAGATTTTGTTCCACTTTCCCCAGCAACTTAATACTTGTCTTTTAACCAAATTACCATTTTCTATTCAATCAAATTAAAACGGAAATGAATAATTATGTAATACAATATCCACTATTAAATATATAATTTAAAGGATTGAGTTATTAACTCTTTATTTCTTTGCTAAATTTAATGAAAATGCAATCATTAAGTCTAGTTATTTATTACCACAATAGGGCAGCAGCAGTTGGTATCAGACATACATACACACACACACACACACACACACAGACACACGCACAAACAAAGCACGTTAAATACTTGTATAGGAAACTATCCTATTATCCATTTCTCGGATCTGCACCTTGGTTCCATGCATCCAATCTAAGCAAACAGTATTTTAATTACAACATGCCCCCATATGTGGAGTGTACTGTAGTCACATTAATCATGTTTCTAGTGCACAATACAGCCTGCTGCTGTGGGTCTCAACCTTGATGCTGAAGCTGATTAGAATGCAACATCTGGGTCGGCTTAGTTCTGTGATTACTTTGTATCCTGGATGAGAGTGAAGCCCTGATCCTTTTTTGGATTTGCTCTGTTTGATGCACTGTATTTTAACTCTGCCTTTGTGACCTTAGTTCTTTCCATTTAGTCACCATGATTTGGAAATGAAATGAAATGAGGTCAAAATAAAGGATTTCTCTGTGCTCCTATTGCTGATGGCAGTTGCAAAGCCATTATTATTTCCTGCTTGCAGGAACTCAGTTCCTGTATCAGATACTGGTTTCTAGTCTTCCCTGGGAGTTTTAAATAGAATCTCATCTTGTTTCAATTTAGTGTAATGCTATTTCTAAAGATGCTTAGAACTTACACAGGATCATTACTAGATTATGCCCCATTGGAGAAGATTAGGATTTTTCCTTCATCTGCGCACATCTCCCAAGTCCAAAACAATTGGCTGTGCTTTAATAAGTTTACTTCTGCTTTACAATACATCATGGATATGCATTTCCCTTTTTATGATATTTATGTTATATATCTATATACCAATTGCTGAACATAAACATAGAATATAGGAACAGGAGTAAGCCATTTTGCTCTCTCAGCCAGCTCTGTCATTCACTGTGATTATGGCTGATCATCCAATTTAGCACCCTGTTTCCATTTGCTCACCATATCCTTTGATTTCTTAATCCCGATGAAATATATATCAACTTCTTGCAAACATTCAATGTTTTGGCCTCAATCACTTTCTGTAGCAGAGAATTCCACAGGCTTACCACTCTGCGTGAAGAAATTTCTCCTCATCTCAGTCCTAAAAGGTCTATGCCTTATACTTAGACTGTGACTGCTGGTTCTGAACTCCTCAGGCATTGCGAACATATTTTGTGCATTTACATTGTCTAATCCTGATAGAGTTTTACAGGTTTCTAGGAAATCCCCCGTCATTCATTTAAACTCAAATGAACATAGCCCTAACCTAGCCAGTCTCTCCCTGTACATCAGTCTGCCAATCCAAGAAGTCTGGTAAACTTTCATTATATTCTCTCATTAGCCAGAACATGCTTCCTCAGATAAAGAAACAAAACTGCACTCCTGGTGTGTTCTTACCAACATCCTGCACAGTTGCAGCAAAATATCCCTGCTTCTCTAATAGTAACCTCTCATATGAAGGCCTCCATGCCATTTGCCTGCTTCATTGCTTGCTGCACCTGCATGCTTACTCTTAGTGACTGGTGTATAAGGACACTGAGGTTTTTTTTCATTCATTCACGGGATGAAGGCATCACTGGCTAGGCAGCATTTATTGCCCATCCCTAATTGCTCAGAGGGCAACTAAGAGTCAACCACATTGCTGCTGGTCTGGAGTCACATGTACTCCAGACCAGGTAAGGATGGCAGTTCCCTTCCCTAAAAGACATGAGTGAACCAAATGGGTTTTCCCCAAAAATCAATTCATGGTTATCATTAGATTCTTCATTCCAGATATTTATTGAATTCAAATTCCACCATCAGCCATGGCAGGATTCAAACCCACGTCCCCAGAATATTATCCAGGTCTCTGAATTAACAGTCTAGTGATGATACCATTAGGCCATCACCTCCCCACTTGTTGCTCTCTCTCTGTCCCAATCTATTGCTGTTTAGATGATAATCTCCTGACATGGTTTTGCTACCAAACTGGATAACCTCACACTTATCCACATTATACATGCCAACTTACTTAACTTGTCCAAATCACTCAGATGCTTCCCTGTATCCTCCTCGCAGCATACCATCCCACAGATCTTGTCTTATCTGCAAGCTTGGACGTATAACATGAAGGTTCCTGATCTGAATCATGGACTGCCGGCCACTCAGAAGAAGATCTTTGGTTTTGTCTGCCAACCAGTTCTGAATCTATTTCAGTACATGATTTCCAATCCCATGCACTTTAATTTTGCATATTAATCTTTTACATGGGGTCTTATCAAAATTGGACAGATGTAATTCAATCCTAGTTCATTCATAGATTCCCTACAGTGTGGGAGCAGGCCATTTGGCTCATCAAGTCCACACAGACCCTCTGAAGAGGATCCCACCAAGACCCATCCCCTACCATATCCCTGTAACTCTGCATTTCCCACCCAATTTGCACATCCCCAGCCACTATGATGACTTAGCACGGCCAATCTACCTAACCTGCATATCTACATGGAAACTGGAGCATCTAGAGGAAACCCATACAGACACAGGGAGAACATATAAACTCCACGTGGACACTCACCCATGAGTGGAATCAAACCTGGGTCCCTAGCGTTGTGAGGAAGCAGTGCTAATCACTGAGCAATGGTGCCATCCACTATTGTGTTGCTATTACACCACTTTGCAAATGGTGGTGGAATACCTCTCTTGAGGATGGAGGAGCAGCAGGGAGCTTCTTTGAACAGTTTCCATTAAAGACATAAACATAGGAATTTATATTGGAAAACGACAGGACGTGTATGCTGACAGAAGACTTTTACAATATGTCTTGGCTAAGTGCAGTTTTTAAGTGAAACATTAGAGAAGGGGGAAATAAGTGAACCAAAGCAGGATACATAGGCAAAACTTATATAAAATAAAACAAAGAACTGTATGTAAAGTAAATAACTATTGATACTGAAAATCTGAAGCTAAAACAGAAAATGCTGGAGAAACTCAACAGGTCTGGCAGCATCTATAGAGAGAGAAACATAATTAGCATTTCAAATCCAGTGACCTTTCATCAGAACCTTTTTTCAAGGCTTTTATTCAATTGCTTTGTTGGATCATATTTCTCATCATTTAAAATTCTTTCAAATTGTTAGGATATTAAATCATTCAATTTATGTTACCCCTCGTGTTCCTGATTTCACAGTATTATCAGTGATGCTAATTGTTGACAAATATGTTGGATGGCACGGTGGCTTAGTTGTTAGCACTACTGCCTCACAGCACCAGGGACCTGGGTTCAATTCTACCCTGGGCTGACTATCTGTGCAGGTCCCATCTGGGTGCTCCAGTTTCCTCTCATAGTCCAAAGACATTCAGGTTCGATAGACTGGCCATGCTAAATGATCCTTAGTATCCAAAGATGTGCAGTCTAGGTGGATTAGCCATGGTAAATGTGGGGGTGGTGTGATGATCTTTGGAGGGTTGGTGTGGACTCAATGGGCCAAATGACCTGCTTCCACTCTGTAGCAATATTATGTTGTATAAAGTAATGGTTCTCAAGGGGTTAAAGTCTATGATTTACATTCACAGTTCTTTCAGTTTTTATTTGGTTAGTGTTCATGTTACGTTAGCACCATCCATTCTACTGAGGCTACATACACTCCATGGGTGGAGACAATGAAATCTATTCTCACTTTCATAGGGAGTAGCTGGAGCTGTTACCAGTTCCCTAAAGACCTACTAATAAGCTAGTAATGACCATATGTAATTGTACTTATCGCTTTCATGCAATAAAACTTCTTCTTATCTAAGAACAATGTTTCTTCTGTAGATTCTGTTCTCTGATGGATTCTCTACTACTAATCACTAGACAGGCCTGAGACAAAGCAAATTTAAGGGAGAACTGGTGGTAGTGAACAACACTTTGCAGCTCTTGTAGTTCAGTGGTAGTGTCCCTACCATCAAGCCAGGAGGCCCAGGTTCAAGTTCTACCTACTCTAGAGGTTTGTAATAACATCTCTAAAAAGATAGATTAGAATTTTTTAAATCCATACCACATACTGGTAGGTGTGGCAAATACCACAAGCTGCCAGCAGTGGCCATCTGGGAAAGGACCATTTTTATTGCTCCAAGTTTAATTCTTTGTTTTAATATGCAGATTTTATTAAACTTTCTTCCATTGTTTTTAATGAACCTATGAACTATATTTTAAAAAGCTCTTTTCTTACTGCTACCAATTTCTGTAAAAGAAAAAGTCCCAGTTCTGTCACAGATTTACTGAGAGTTTTACATATTTTAGAGTTCTGGATGTTTGTAGCATTTTTCTTTCTTTGAATACTTGTGGATATATTTCCCTCGTGCTCCTCATTTGAGACAATTCCTGGTGGTGGAGGACACATCTATAATTACCTAATTCCACTTCCAAGTCATGGTGGCTGAATTGAATTGAGGCCAGAGAGCCAGAGTTAAAATGCAGTGGGTCAAAAAATAGCAAAGCCAGCATTTTTTTTTTGACTAATTCATCGGCTTTGGGCATCACTGCCAAGATCAACAATTATTATTCATTCTTGGTTGGTTGCCCTTTAAATGGCGATAGGTCTTTTTCTTGAGCTGCTTAGTAATGAGGTACCAGCTGTGCTTTTAAGGAAGGATTTCCAGGAATTGAACTGAGTTGCTATGAAGGAATGCTGACCCATATCCAAATCAAGTGAGTGATTAAATAAGGAACTTCGAGTGTGATTGTGTTCCAATGTGCCTGCTGCTCTGGATCTTCTAGGTGATAAAGGTTGTGAGTCTTGCCAAAATAAATACCTCTGGGAGTTTCTGCAGTGCATTTTGTAGATGATACATACAGTAGCTATGTTGTTATGTGGCGGAGAACTGACTTAAATTATTAAGATGGCAGATGAAGTGTCGATCAGGTGGAATACTTTGTCCCGGCCAGCGCTGATCATAGAGTCATAGACTCATACAGGACCAAAACAGACCTTTCGGCACAACCAGTCCAAGGCGAACACAATCCCAAACTAAACTAGTCTCACCTGCCTGCACTTGGCCCATATCCCTCCAAACATTTCTTATTCATGTACTTATCTAAATGTCTCTTAAATGTTGTAACTGTATCTGCATCCATTACTTCCTCTGGAAGTTCATTCCACACACGAAACACTCTCTATGTAATAAAATTGCCACTTCCAACAACATCCTGGTAAATTTCTTCTAACCCCTCTCCAACTTAATAGCATCCTTCCGAAAACAGGGCGACCAGAACTGGAAACAGTACTCTAGAAGAGGCCTCACCAATGTCCTGTACAACATCAACATAATGTCCCAACTCCTATACTCACAGGTATAAGCAATGAAGGCAAGCGTACTAAACATGTTCTTAACCACCCTGTCTATGTGTGATGCAAAGTTCAAAGAATTATGTAACTGAAGCCATAAGTCTCCCAGTTCTATAACTCTACCAATGACCCTATTTTTGATTGTAAGAGTCTTTCCCTTGTTTGTTTTACCAAAACACAATACCCCGCATTTATCCAAATAAAACTCCATCTGCCACTCTTCAGCCCATCTTGAGTGTTGTTATAGTTGCAGCTATCAGAGAAGTGGGAAGTATGCCATCACACTCCTGATGTGTGAGAAGACTTGTCAGAAAGTGAATCACCTTTGCCCTACTCAATTAGCCACAGCATTTATTTGGCTGGTCATAGAATCCATACAGTGTGGAAACAGACCCTTCAGCCCAACACGTCCACACTGAACCTCAGAGCATCCCAATCAGACCCATGCCCCTATAACCCACCTAATCTACACATCCCTAAGGGCAATTTAACATGGCCAATCCACCTAACCTGCACATCTTTGGACTGTGGGAGGAAACCAGAGCACTCAGAGGAAACCCATGCAGACACAGAGAGAATGTGCAAACTCCACACAGACAGTCACCCAAGGCTGAGAATTGAACCCAGGTCCCTGGAGCTGTGAGGCAGCAGTGCTAACCACTGAGCCACTGTGCCGCTGTTTTTGGTTTTTGGTAAATGATCACTCCCAAGATATTGATAAAGGCAATTTGGCAGTGGTACTATCTTTGAATTGTCACAACTCACTGGAGAAGTGCACTGGAAATCAATCCCCACTATTCCTACTGCCATTACTAAAGTTAAAGATCTTTAAAAGTAAGCAGAATTCCCCAATTTATGTGACTCTGAAACCCAGATTGATAGAAAGCAGGAGCTAGGTTTCTGCATTGAACAAGAGTCACTCTTTATTACAAGCAATTAGGCTTTAGTTACAGGTAAATAGTTATAAGCCATCAGCATATAATACTAACTAGGGCCTGCAGTGGCAGTGGGAGTGATTTCCAAGTGCCTGTGACATCAGCGGAACTAAAACTTGAAGCTTTGGGAAGGGAGGCCCACTCACGTCACCGATTATGTTATGGAGATAAGACTTTTAGATCTGGATGCTTCTCCCTTTCTTCTTGGCTCTGTGTTTTTTTTTGTATTTCAGCTTTTTTTTTAATTCTGGATTTTTCATCTTAGATGGTTGTGTTTTTTTTTTGTACCTAAGATGGCGCCAGAGAATGGGGACTTTGTACACTTTTCACTGGTCTCCTGTACTTCTGTACTTGAGTACAAGTGACAATAAAACCTAATTCTAATTCTAATTTGAATTCTGATATTTAAAATTTCCCTTAGAGAAACCACACCACCTCTTGCACACATACACAAACAATCAGACAGGGTCAAATAGGTTATGGATATGGGAATAAATGAGAAAGATAGTCAAGTAGCTCTTGTTCCCAGATTGAGATTATCCTTCTGACTTTTTGGATGGCCAGCATGTTCCTTCAATCATCTTTCTCTGAATGCTTGCACTGGTTGGTAAGGGACATAAAGATGGCCAATTCAGTTATGAAAAGTCTCTGACCTATTAGTTAAAAGTCACAGCTTATAACAACTGTTGCCGGAAAGTTAAACTGCTCTTTACAGGTTTGAAGTGAGTTTTGACTGAAAAGAATCAAAAGACCTGTTCTAAGCTGAGGGCGAACTGAACACTTCTTCCTCCCTCTTTCTTTCTCTGTCACTTGTTGCCAGATTCAAGCTGCTCAGTTGCCTGAGAACCAGTCACACAGTTTTTGACAGTCATTGATAACAGGTCACTAGTCCATAGACCAATCACCTTTCAGCAAACACCAAAATCTGCATTCTGTACACTCCCTTGGCACCAAATCATCTGCAAGTCAACACTTCAATTGTTGTTATTTACATAATGCCTGGCATGGGTGTCCGAATGTTTAATGCACTCTTTGCCAAAACACTGGTTTAAAACAGCTCTATCTCATTTCAGTCCACACGATTCTTACAGAATGCTGGGGGGATGTGTTCAAGCTTTGTCATCTTAGAGACGGTCTTTGCCTGGCACTGTGGAGCAAATGGTACCTGCCATCTATCTGCTTAAACCTGGATGATGGCCAGGTTTTACTACATGAGAATATGGTCTATGTTGGAAATACAAGTAGAGCTGAATCAGTCGATTCTGCTATAAAGGTTGTTCTGGCGATGCGAATTGGCTACAACACAGCTGACAAATATGGAAACGCTATTTCTAAAACGTGAACTTATGTTAGCTATAACGCGATTCCATTGGTGCGTGGAGGAGTACGAGTCGGCTTTGATCCATCAGAGGAACTCCCAAGAATTAAAGAACATTGAGTTGATCCTGCAAAGCAAGTTGGATTTGAGGAAGTGGAGAGTGAGGATGTTGAAGAGCTGCTTGAGTCCCACTGTGAAGACCTCTCTTCAGCTGATCTACAACAACTTGTCACTTAAGGGTGAAGTGGAAACTAGAGACAAAGAAGATGAAGTCCAGCAGTACCATGAGAGCTTTCCACTTTTGTTTTGTCTTCTAACCTGAGGGAAATTGAGAAGCAGTTTCAGCTCTCAGAGGACAATGTTTACAATGTAGAATGCAACAGGGAGCAATTTGTGGAGTAAGAACTTATTTAGCCCCATATGAATAGCTTCTTCATGAAAGAAGAAAAAGGGCAGAGCAGCAAAAACTAGATGTCTTTTTTAAACCAACCCCCAAGAAACAGCCAGAAGACAATGAACCACAGTCATCCACTTCTGAATTAAGTGTTTTTCGCCCTAACCCTGCAACCACAACGGCGCTTGAAGGTGATGATTATGGTGATGATGATGTTGATGATGATAATGATGACCCTCAGCCCCTGCATTAACAACAGAGCAACCTCAAAACTTCCTTCCACAACAAGTCATCTTGACATTTTTTCAAGGTAAGGTGTTGGACTTATTGTTACTTCATTATTAGATGTGAATTAAACATTTATTCAAACTGTGCTATCCTTTGTGTTAGGCCTCTGAGTGATTTTTGAGCGATTTTGAGTGATTTTTTTTAGTAGTCCCCTAACCCCACTTTTCCATAGGCCCTGTTATTTCTATAGCGCGATTTTCCATAACACGATGGTTACGCAGGAACACAACTTTTGCCTGACTGTACTTGTAAATCATCAGTGAACATCCCACTTCAAAATGCAGGTAAGCTAACTTGATTTACCATAGTAGGGCCTGGGATGCTATCCTGAAGAAAGTCCTGGGAACAAGATATTTGGCCTGACAACAAGAACGACCTCCTTTTGTGCCAAGTTTGGTTCCAACAGTTAAAGAGATTCCCCCATCAAAACCTGTTGACTTCAGTTTGACTAAGGTTCCTTGATGCCACACTCACATGCTACCTGATGTCAAGGGAAGCCACTATTTTCACCTCACTCTTGGAATTCAGCATTGTCCATGTTTGGATACAGGCTGTAATGAGATCTGGACTGAATCAACCTAGACCAACCTATGGAATTAAAGTTTCAGTATACCTAGTGTTTCCATTTTTCAGACCAAACCAGCAGCGATTTGATTTAAGAAAGTCAGAAGTCACGCAACACCAGGTTATAGTCCAATAGGTTTATCACGAGCTTTCAGAGCATTGCTCCTTCGTCAGGTGACGGTCACCATATCGCAGCATGACAAGTATTTCAAGCAATTTATAATAATTATTTTTTCATAAAATTCCCAAATCTTATGCCCTGATTGCATAATAAATTTTTATATACATTTTAGGTATATATTAAATGGGCACTTTATGAATATGTTTCTTTTCATTCAGGGACGTATAATATTTTAAAGAACCTTTCCCTACCAATACCAATACCAACCTTAACAAAACAAATCTAATTCAATAAAGTGTAATTCAAACACCTCCACTGAACAATGATGCAGCCTTACACATTCTCTTCCATGCAGCTTTTCACCAATCCACCTCCATACATTCAGGCCTCAGACACGTATACAATCAACCAGAGTCAACATTTCATCTGCCCACACTTGTTCACCCATGAGTTTTATCCATGAACATAATTAGACAATCTCTCACCCACACTCCTAGTTACCCAGCCAGTCAAATACACTTAAGATCACCGCAGTCACGAATGTGCTCTATAACTGCTTTGTTACAGAAATGGTATCATGCATATAATTGCAATGTATGCGAAGGGGGTGAATTTTTACTCAACTTAAACAGTTATGCAATAGATCCTAGAGCACAAATTATTTGGAGCTTCAGGTCTTCCAATACTGTATTGATGTATTTCAAATTCCGTGGCTTGCAATACTTTTGACTAGCCAATATTATTGCATCTGCAGTGCTAAGAATCTGTCTTCATAATTCTTAATTTTATTGGTATTATTAGTGTCTTAATTAACACCCTTTAACAAACTTAAAGCAGTAGAAATCCAATCTTTAATGGGAAATGATGAGCATAATTTATTTGGAATTTTACTTTTTGTGTTGTTTGTCTGAATCTATTACTTGGACTATTTACTTGTAACTCATTGAACAAGTAAACACATGTATCACTAAAGCAAAAATAATTTAGCATTTTCATTTACTGGCCAGCAAACATGCACGAGATTATATCTCTTTTCTAAATAGCCAATTGTATGATATAATGTTACTGGATCTAGTGAGATTTTTAATTTCTGTAATTCTACTATAAATGTATAATATACAGAATTAGAAAGGGAAAGAGGTTTAATGGAATTAACATCAGCACACGCGGAAAAATGTTAAATGGGTGATCTTTTAGGAGCAAAGACAGACCTAAAATAAAATATAACAATAGACTAAACATGGTAGTAAGGAATTAATTCCCCACTATAGCAATAATGTAGCAGCTATTCCTGTGTCAATGCTGTCAAAAGCTGAGAATGAGCACATAGGAATCGATATTCTGAATGAATATTTCCCCCAGTTGTTCACAGGGAAATACAAGAGCAACATACTCACTAAACAGTGATCCAAATAAAATCAATGACATGCTTTGAATGAAATAGAGGCCCCAGGGAGACTGAAAAGGCTCTGAACAAATGACTGGAATCAGATGGTATTTATCCTGTGCTGAAAGAAACTAGGAACATATTTGTAAGGTACTGGAAATGTTCATGAGGAAGGAACTAAGCATTGAGGAGGTACGACTGGATTAAAACAGGCTGCTGAGTTAAATTCAAACAGAGCAATGAAACAGACGCAAGTAACTACAAATCCCATAGCCTCGCTTCCTTTCCCTGCAAACTGATCACGCCAATTATGGTTGTCAGTTTGAGAACCTGCTATAATAATAAATTGATAAACTGTAATCTACATTGTTTCAGCAAGAGCATGTCCTGCTATTGAAATTTCATCTTCTCTCAGGAGGTGATAATGCTTACATCTTATGTTAAATTGCCTGTTGTTACCAGACAAACACTTTTTTCCACTTTTAAATAACGATGTTGCTATTTTCAGCAACAATTTACAAGAATTTACAAGAATTTCTTACAAACTTTTCATCTGCACTTTCTTTTTAATAATCAAATTATATCTTAGCTTAGTGTTTCATCTGGACTTGAATATAATTTATTTCCAATTACAGAATGGTTAAGTTATAAATTCAATACCCATAAGTTGTCTTTCTCAATTATTGAATGAAAATGGTTTTGCTCAGTTACCCACTGAAAATGCTCCACAATGTTTTCTTTTGGACTTCAGCTGGCTCTTTCCAGCATACAAATTTTCACATTGCTGAAGAATACTAATCAGGAGGAATGCTTGTAAATTTAAAATATGCAAGGTTTCACTAGTTTCTAATTAATGTAACTCCACAACAACAAAAAGCTCATAAATTTGCATTAATTATCTCTAAATCAGCTGCCTCTCTCAAACTCACTGTCACACTGATTCTAGTGATATACCTGGCCTATATATTGCTAACTCTGGCATGGACAATGCTGATATTTATACCTTGTGCAGCAATGACATCTTCACTTGCATGAACACCAAAAGGTTAATCATTCAAACACAAATGTAATCCATAGTAATTACTAGACTAGTTTAGGTCAGTGGTGATCTTTTTTCGGGCAGATGACATTATAGCTCTGATAATTCTAATGTGGACACCTGTCCTAATATTACATTATTCCACTTATGGTTCATAATTTACAGCGGCACTGGCATTATTCCAGCATTAAAAACAATATTAGTACAGAGCCTGCATAAATATAGTGGAAGAATCCTTTGTACCCCATTAACTTATAGTCCATCAGTGGCAAAAGTTCCATGTTATGCAGCAGATTAATTGCTGCAAGTTACTGATCAGCTTGTCAGTTTATTGCTAACTGCAGCAGAATAAAAGGAAATATTGGGAAATCTTTTGAATCACTAACCATTAAAACTTTGCACTACAGGTCATTGCAGCATCTCTAGACGCTCAATTTCTATGTTGTGTAGAATTTATGTTCTGATCCATGAGCTCTGCAGGCAAGCAGAAATTGTATACAAATAGGTTGTGCACACTAATATTCTACAGAAAAATGGAACGGGTTTAAGGGTCATAGAACAACAGCAAAGGCAGCTTTGTTGAAAAGCAATTTTGCTGTGGAAACTATCATTAATGAGGTGATCAGTCACAGGGATGAACAGATTACTGTCTTTAATGGAAATCACCAAGACATTATGACAAGATCTTTTGCTAGATATTGTCATAGAATTTGACAGGATACAACAGCTTTTTTTTTGTTTCGAGTGACATTGGAAATTATATTATTTTCCTGGATTATCGGCTGGCTGTCAATCTGCTTCAAACATGATTTCAGTGACTTATGAAAAGAGGCAAATTGAAAATAGTGCAAAATAAAAACCAAAAGAATTGCGGATTCTGGAAATCAGAAATAAAAACAGCAAGATGCTGCCAGACCTGCTGAGCTTTTCTAGCAATTTCTGTTCTGCTTGGGAAAAAAGGGAAATCTGAAATAAAAAGAAACATAAAATACCAGATTTACACAATCCATGATCTTAAAACAGAAGAACATTGTTTAACATTCCAGTTGTGGACCTTTCATCAGAACTGGAAGCTGGAGAATAATTCAACCACTAAATGGATAGAAAAAGGAAACAGCATGTATGATACACAACCATAAATCAATCGTTTTACTTGTTATCAACAATTTGTTTTTTGAAGGAGTGGAACAATGAAAGCAGGTGGCTAATAGAAGGATGGTTATCTCAGTAAGATAATTAGGAAAGCATTAAAGGAATAAAATAACAGGAAAAATTTGAAGGCAGTTAAAGGTGACAAAATTATGCAGAGAAATAAAAGTGAGAAATGGGAGAGTTAAAAGGAAAATAAAATTCCAGAATTCTGAAATAAAAAAAACAGCAGATACTGACAAGATATTATATCCACCAAATTTGTTAGACACAAAATTCATTTTGCAGCTGTCCCCATCAATAGATTGGTTCACAAATCTAATTCCATTCAACATGCCCAACAATATATCAAATTCATGGAACACAGATAACTGCAATAAATGGTAGTTAGGCCTTTTAGGCTTAACTGCATTCTTCACAAAAAGCTTCCACTTCATTTGATGTTCTCATCTTCAAGGTACATCCAGTTAAGAAGGGCAGCTCCATGCCATTGCTCAAATGGTATGACATCAGTAACTTAATAGAATCTTGAATATTTTTAAGGCAGTCAGATAGATTCTTGATTAACAAAAGAATAAAATGGAATAGGCCTAGGCAGGAAATGAAGTTGAGGCCCTAATCAGATCTATCATGATCTTATAAAATGGCGCATCAGGCTCAAGGGACTGATAAGTATATTCCTGCCCCAACTTGGAGGTTTGAATTTTTGTAGAATTTGACAATTTGAGGCCTAGGCAAGTGAAAGCATAAACAAAAATGGTATGTCTGGTGTAGTTGACTAAGAAATTATGTTCAGTAGAACAGAGTCTTTAAGAGCAGGGTGATGGGAACAGGAGACATTTACAGCAGCTGAGAGGGGATAAAGACATGAATAAACTTAATAATAAGGTTAAAAATGTTAAGGTTTATGTATAAGTCCGAGGTCCTCATGCATAAATCACAAAAAAAAACTAGCATCCAAGTTGTGGCGACACGGTGGCTCAGTGGTTTGCAATGCTACCTCACAGCACCTGGGCCCTCGGTTTGATTCCAGTCTTGGGCATATGTCTGTGTGTGTGTAGATTTTCTATTCTTCCCATGTCTGCATGGGTTTTTGCTGGGTGCTCCGGTTTCCTCCCAGAGTCTAAAGATGTGCAGGTTAGGTAGAAATGTGGAGATTTGGGGGATAGGCTGTGTCTGGGTGGGATGCTCTTCAGAGGGTCAGTGCAGACTTGATGGGTTGAATGGCTTCTTTCTGCACCATTGGGATTCTATAATTCCCAAGTAATAGGGAAGACAAATAGACTGTTGGATTCTATTTCAAAGAGAATGTAATATAAAAGTAGTGAGGTATTACTAAAACTAGAAAGGTTGTTTCCTTGTGGCAGGGTCCAGGACTGGATGGCATAACCTTAGCTTTGCTTTGGTTTTGTAAACTAATGCTAAATTAATCCACACGCACATTTTGGCTGAAATGCTGCTTTGGGTAGTTCGGTGTCCAATCCTGCCACTTTCTCCCTGTGCTGAACTTACCAACAACATTTGCCTTACAGCAAATGGTGCTAATGATAAGTGAAGATCTCACCACTTCATAAGTTCTGTTTCTGTGTTAAAGATGGTCATTTGATTTTGATTACCTCAGAAAGCCTTGCACAAATGATTTTTTTTTATTGGAACATGAGGAATCATTTGCTTTTCTTTTGGACATGTTTCAAACTTTCAAGAAAACGAAGTTTTAAAATATGAAAAAAAAAAATTCTGCTTGCATCATGTGTTACTCCCTTCTGGAATGGTGCCTGCTTCTCAGACTTCGTGTCTAATCCTCTTGGTCACTGCTGAGAAGTTTGTAAACTCCCCAGGACTCTCCAACCCTGCTTTCAACTTGAGTCCCTGACTGGAGATGATGTGACTTGACTTCTGCCTCTTCCCAGAGCCCCCTTTGACAATGACAAAGTTTGACAATTTGTCTGAAGCTGGAAGCAGTTGCGTGCTGGACTCTCAAAGGCCTGGGCTTTGTTCTGACTCAGAATTCTGGGCCATCTGTAAATGGCGATCGGGAATGTGCTGAGTGGAGATCTGGAAGATTCCTCCACAGAATGTGTTGGGTTTAGTTTGCCTGGTGGGTAGCTGCACACTCACACTCAGCTTACAGGAAACACGGTATGTTAGTAATAAATGGGATGAAGAAGGCAATGCTATGAAGCTGGATGGTGAAAGTCTCTGATATGGAGAAGATACGGGGTGAATCTTAGCTCAGGATCAAATAGGACAATGAGTTGTGTGAATAGCTTGGTGGTAGTTCATGTAAGTGCCAACTATTCCATCATATGCCTGAATTGTGTCACGTAGATCATGATGAGGATTTATGTTTGGAGCTGAGTCCTTGTGCAGAATATTAAGTTTTGACAAATTTCAGTAGCTATATCATTGAAGTGTTTGGTCCTGTTCAGTTTCTGATCATTGGTGACTTCACATGGTAGGCTTTTCAGAAATGGTAATGCCATTGAATTTGTTCAATTTTTGTTTCATAATATTCCTGCGAAGCACCTCAGCGTGTTTTACCTAGATGCTATCCAAATATAAGCCGTTATTGCTGAATGTCAAGGAGTGGTGGTTAGATGCTATTTTGTTCGGGGTTGTTATTGCCTGGAGCAGTCTGGCACAAAACTTACTTGGCATTGATAATGCGAACTTTCAGTATTATCTAAGTCCAGCTGCATTCATTAGGAACTATTTCATTATTCATAAATTGAGAAATGAGCTGAACATTTTCAAATGACAATATAGGAGGCACAGTTAGTAAGTTTGTGGATGACACCAGAAGTGGTGGTATAGAGATCTTGATCAATTGGGTCAATGGATTGAGGAGTAGCAGATGGAGTTTAATTTGGATACTGTGAAGTTGTATATTTTGAGAAAACTAATAAGGGCAGGACTTATACTTTAATGGTATAATGGTATAATAATGGTATATTAATGGTATTTAGATATTGTTGTAGAACAGAGACTACCACGGATTCAGTTACACAATTCTTTGGCATTTGCATTATAGGTAGACAGGGTGATTAATAAGGCTTTTAATACACTTGCCTTCATTGCTCAGTCTTTGGGTATAGCAGTTGGGATGTCATTTTGAGGTTATACAGGATGTTGGTAAGGCCTCTTCTAGAATACTGTGTGCAGTTCTGGCTGCCCTGTTATAGGAAGGGTTTTACTAAACTGGAGAAGATTCAGAAAAGATTTACCAGGTTGTTTTGGGAAATGGAGGGTTTGAGTTATGAAAAATGGGCTGGATAGGTCAGGACCTTTCTCACTGGGGTGTAAGAGATTGAGGGATGACCTTATAGAGGTTTATATAACTATGAGGGGCACAGATAAGGTGAATAGAAAAGGCGTTTTCCCTACGGTGGGGGAGTTCAAAACTAAGGGCCATATTTTTAAGGTAAGAGGAGAAAGATTTAAAAAGGACATGTGGGGCAACCTTTTTACCGAGAGTGTGGTTATTGTGTGGAATGAACTTCCAGAGGCAGTGCTAGATGCAAGTACAGTAACAATGTTTAAAAGACATTTGGATAAGTATATGAATAGGAAAGGTTTGGAGGAATATGGGCCAAATGCAGGCAAGTAGACTACTTTAGTTGGAAACATGGTTAGTGTGGGCTAGTTGGATCAAAGGATCTGTTTCCATGCTGTATGAGTCTATGGCTCTATGACTATGACTCTAAATAATCAGTGAACAGAATTGATTTCCTCCTTGGAGAGCCTTCCATTGGATCCTAATGGCTTTCCGTTTGTTCTTGGCATGCTCTTCCACATAATCTATTCAACTGGGCTTGGTCACTTATTGACGAAGGAATTATGATAATGTTGAATGTCGAGGTTACACCTTGTGATGGAACATAATTGTGCTGCAGCTGATGGCTTACAATATGGTATTGATGAACTTTTTGGAACTGCTGGCTCTATTTATAATCTATTTCATTTGATACAATAATAGTTCCACACAACACAATAGATTGTATTCTCATGATGAAGATGTAACTTAATCTCCGTAAGGATTGTGTGTTGATTGATGCTTCCATGAGCAGAAACATTTGCAAAAATGAGAAGGGTGAGGACAAGGTCTGAAGTTGATTATTCCTCATATTGGCCGTCTTACCACCTGCTGTAAGACTGACCTGACAGTTAAACCCTTCAGGAACTGATCAACTCTATTACTGGTGAGGCTATTAAGATATTTTTGGTTATGGACATTAAAGATACCAGAGGGAGTGCATTCTGTGCAATTGCTCGCCTCAGTACTTTCCTCAAGTTTTGTTGAACATGGAAGAGTAGCAAGGATAGAATTAATGATCAAAGGTTTCCTTGCCCATATTTGAGTTGAACCCATGAAAGTTTACAGGAACTAGAGTCAGTGTTAAGGATCTCCAGGAGCACTCTCATCTAACTGTATACCACTGAGGAATGCTGATGGAAAGGTCTTGAACAATTGTCAACAGGAACCATTCCATGGAAAGCATTATGTAAGGCTTTTGGATGACCAGTCCAAAGGGGTCAACCTCCCAATTTGAGCCCCAGATAGTAACAAGGAGGATTTAGCAGGGTTAATAAGGCTGGTTGTGTTTGTGTTCTGTCTTAAATTAATGCATAGTTCACAACTTTTTTTTGTGACTGTTGATAAAACTAAGTGCCTTGCTGATCCAATTCACAGTATCAGAAGGAATCAGCCACCACTCTCATATCACATATAAATCAGACCATTTAACAGTAGTAGGTTTGTGTTCCCTAAAGGGTGTGGAAAATTCTGAAGGATGATTTTTAATTAATACTGAATGCCCTTGTTTTCATTGTTATTGTCAAACTTTACCTTGTTATGACGATGCATTATATTTAGTCATTCTCAGAGGATTCCAGATCTGAAGGATTGTGGAAAAATGATTTATTTCAAGATTTGTGGACACGCTGGAGTGGTTTCTTTAAAAGAGATTGCTGAGAGGTCACTGTGGAGATTGGAGATTTCTTCCAAACGTGGCTTCCTGTGGATCACATGACTGGTGAGAACTGCTTGCTGTATCGCAGACTCTGCTGGAGCTGTTTGAACAGTGACTGCCTTGGAGGGATTCTTGTTTTTATATGGCTTTCTAGTGGACATTAAGAAGCCTGCAGAGATGAGCTACCCAGCTGATCTCTCCTTTCTGTGCAATGAAAACCCAAGTTGAGTTCAGAGTGAAACTTCTCAAAGAATGATTGCAGGATCTGCTCAATTTAGCGAGCATGCTGTGTCTGAAAGACTTCAGAGAGAGGCATGTGTGTCCAGAGGCTTGGCTACTCATGCCAGAACATCATAGCAATAGACTTCGGAATATTCAATACTTTATCATTTTGCCTTCAAGAGTAATCTATTGACTAAAGAGTTGCTTTTTCAGAAAGTTAATCTGTTTTCCTGAAATTTATGTATGTGTTTACATGTGTGTTTGGGGATATTTAGAAGATATTCACATTTATACTTTTATGTTACCGATTGTGTGTATGTTAACCAAATATTGCAGCTTCATTGAACAAGTGTGTTCTAATAATAAACAAATAAGTGTGTTAATTAAGAGACCTGAATGATAGACTTATTTTATTTCAAACCTACCATAGATAAGGTCTTTAATTGGTCATATCAGTAACTGGAAAAACTATTTTTTACTTTATGTGCAACCTGTAGTGGCATGACAGTGACATGCACTCCTCCTGCCCCGGTTGTAACTGATTTTAACGATTTTTGTTTCATGGCTAAAGGAATAGAGTGAACCAGCAGAGAAATGTTGCTGCAACTATACAAAGCATTAATGGGCTCATTAGGAGTACAGTGTACAGTTTTGGTCCCCTTACTTGAGGCGAGATGCATTGTATTGCAGACAGTTCAGAGGAGGTTCACTAGATTGACTCCAGAGGTGGGGGATGGGTGGGTTTGGCTTAGGAAGAGAGACTGAGCAGTTTAGACTTATACCATCTGGGATTTAGAAGAATGAGAGAATTATAGGATTATTAAAATTATAGGATGTTAAAGTAGACATCCTATCCATGTTTCTTCATGTGAGGCAATCTAGAACAAGAGGTCGTAGTTGTAGGATAAAGGTAGCAGACTTAAAACAGAGATGACAAGACATTACTTCATTCAAAGGGTCACGAATCTATGGAATTCACTACCCCAGAGGGTGATAGATGCTGGGACGTTGAGTATATTTATGGAGGAAATAGATTTTTAGTTAGTAATGGGTTGAAGGGTTATGAAGACTGAGCAGGAAAGTGGAGTTGAGGCCAAGATGAGATAGTCATGATCATATCAAGTGGTGGATCAGGCTCGACGGGCTGGATTGTCAAATCCTGCTCCTGAATTTTAAACTCCTATATTCTTCTGTTTAATTTTGCTGATCAGAATTTGAAAGTGCCTTTCTATACAAGCTGGAATGCAGCCTTAATTGCTATTAAGGATAAGTATCATGTAGCTCATAAACACATTCGTTTAGGTATTTAATAAAAATTGTAGACCAAAAGTGAATATAATTGGAATGTTGTGATGCATGTTGCTATTTCTTTAAGAATTGAGGAAGTTAAGATGGTGAATACCTTGAGAAAGGAGCATCATTAGCTAAGGTTTGAAGTTGGATCCTCTGCCTAATTGAGAATAAAAAATAAATCCGAAAACAATGCACTACCCACACAATCCTATAATAGCCTACCAGCTACAATGCACTTAATTGACAATCCTTTCCTATAATCCTGTGTGGGCGACTGAATGCATGCATGACTCATGAGTTAACACATTAAAATGAGCAACAGATTTGTGCTTGTACACTTGGTATGAGGCTGCGTGAACAACCATTGAATGGAAATGGTATTGCAGATTTTCAAAGATTTTAATCTGTCAAACTATGCTAGAAAGTACCAGTTTGCAATTGCTCATTCTCAGAACTTTTAGAAAGCCAGAGTTGTGAAACTTCGATCCATAGTGACACTGAAGATGGTACTCCAGAAGTTGAAGACCTCCTCTTGGGGCACAATGCATCTTAAGATGCTTCTAGTATGGCCTGCATGAAGCTCCATGTTAGGAACACTGCATACCATCCCCAGTTTATGCCTTGAAACCTTTCAACTGATGCCAGCAAGCTATCAAAAACAACCTTAGCTGCTGATGTAAGACTTTGTTTGCAGACTTGGACCACACAGGTCCATGCAACACGTCACTCACCAAATGACAGGTGTTCAGCTGCAAAAGGAGCCTAGTGCTGGTGTTATTTAAAAGGCCAGGCACCCAACTCACAGGTAAGATGTTTTAACTTAATGCCTGAATGAAGCATTTCTGGAGAAGTTGCGGTGAGTTTCTGGGTTTGGTAGGGTGTATTGTTGTATCCATAAAGGGTAGGCAGAAGATCCAGTGAGCTGTCCAGACAAAGACTGCAACAGATTTGGGGACAATGGTGCCAAATATTCTTGGCATGCATCCTCATCAGAGTTCACTTATACATCATCCTTTCACAGTCCTTACCTGAATCCTCTGTGGTGCATCTTCCTCTTGTCTCACCCTCGTGTGAATGTACATGTGCTTAGACACTGGGTATCATTAGCAAATAGCCAGGGCACAGGAGAGGGCAAAGATAGCATGGGCAGAAGGCTTCTAGAGGATAAGGTCATGCAGGCATATTGTACACAATACTTGGAAGTGTGCTTCAATGGGACCGTGTGTAAATGAAGGCTGGTGTGTTTGTACATTGAAGTGTTTAGTGTGTTGGAAAGACTGCCATTTGGCCTTTTACTCGACGTTAAGGAAAAAGAAAGAATCTTGTATCAACTTGGTGCTGTGAGCAAGGCTTAGAACATTAAAGTCAAATCAGCATTGCCAACTTATTGACATTGTGAACTGCCTTCTCTGCTGAAGACTGTTTTACTGCAATACTGATATCCCCATCATTATGTCATCAATGTACTTCACTGGAGAGATGTAAATGCTGCTATAACACCAATTTTGAGATCTGTGGGCACTTCTCGAAGACTGATGCAGGTCAAATAAATTGTTAATTAGTGAAGTGACAATAGTCCAGTGAAGTCAGTGCGGGGAGATGGAATGAGGTTGGCAGCAACGGGGACTGAGGGGATCATTGGTCTGGGTTAGTCGTCAATGTGGGGTACTGGTGGGTGTGGGGATGAAGGTATTCTGGAGATGGGCATCATGGGGCCATGCTTTTGATAGCGCCTCTTAAGCCACATATATCATTGAAATTACCTGTGTTTTGGTGCTCTGCAATGAGGCCTTTAAGGATCAGTGGTCAGGTTATGGACTGTGTGCGGCACTCAAAAAATGTCTCAGTGTCCCTGAACTGAAGTAGAACTCCAAATTAAATAATGAAACATGTCTCAGATAGGATTGCTGACCAACCATTTTGAAACCCAGTTGAACATCATATGAAGAGGCATCAGATTTTCTTCTATCGATTTTCATCATCAGTTTCTGGATTTTCTGCATGAAAGCTCTGTGCATGGATGAAATTTGCTGCTGGACTGAAAACCATCGTTTCTCAAATTTGCAGCTGTCCAGATGAGGGACAGCTGTCATATTTTTGGATTGTTTTCTTATGGGAATTGGCATATGTGCCCAATTCAGCTAATTTCACCTCATGGAGCCACTACACTGCTTTTCACTAGTTCATTTGTAACAGCAACTCTGGCTGACTCACAGTCTAACATGATGTACGTTTGAAGTAAAAACAGAGGAATGCATGAAATGGTCACAGAATGTCTGAAGATACTCAGTTTTAAGAGAAATGTACTTTGAATTCTGCAGCTTGGATGTTATGGCTAGACTGTTGAAGGTCAGTGACAAATCAGTATTAATACTTAATTGACAAAATCAATACAATCATTTACACTTGTCACCAGAACAGAGATTGACATGTTCCATGTCACAAGCATCTCCCCCAAAGGAATATTCTGCGCATATATACACTTAATTATATTTCCCTTCTTTGCAAAGTCTAACGTGCACATGTCCATCTACGAAGCAATTTAATTGAAGCAATATTGAATTACAATAGTGTGAAAAAAAACTAAGTTAGCAATTTTACAGAAAGTTGTTTATCATCCAACTTTACGCTGAAGAACATTACATCATTCTGGAACAAAATGTAATTAATCTGCAGTTGTATGCATTAGTCTCATTTCAAAGTATTTACCGCAATAATGTCCTTATTGGGATATCCCTGGACTCGGAAACAATCCTGTGAAGGAAATTTATAAGTTCTTTAACAAGACTGTGGAACCTTTAACTATTTGCAAAACAGGTTGGAAATGGCCTTTAAAGGTTTCTGACAATTTTGGAGGACTCGGTTATAATTTGCTTGGATATACTGGTCCATGTGACCATGTGGTTCTTGACCTAGATGCAGTCACAGTAGGCAGGAAGTTAAGGAAGAAACCATGAGGAGTACAAAATACATAAAGGACAGTTACAAGAAGAGGAGCTGGAGAATGAAGGTAATGAATGCACTGATGTAGATGCAAAGACAAAGTTGAAGCTAACAGAGAAATTTTTCAGAAGAAGAAGTAAATTACTTTAAGGAAGAGGTTAGTTTTCCTGTTTTGCAGAATAAGAGTCAGAAAACGCTGGAGGAACTGTGCAAGCTGGCTAAAAAGTTCTAAAACCCGGAAAAATGTTTGAATGTGAGTCATCTTGACAGCGTTGAGGATAGAATGGTCACTTAGCCCTTCAGGTCACAGGTCACAGGTCCAACTACAGTTGTTGGCAACGTTTTGAGACAATGTCCCAGCACATTCTCAGTTTGTGCTGACATTACGCCTCAGACATCAAGAGGAAATGGGATTGAGGACAATAGACACTGATCACCTTGCATGTCCTGCAGATCTTGGGGATCTTGAGATTTTCAGTTGTGACTTCTTCATGAGGAATTTGCTTGGCATCTGCTGGAGGCTGCTATTTATCCTGGGGTTTGCTGGTTCATTTTCTCCTTCTCCATTTCACTATATCTTACTGCGATGGTAACTCCTTCTGTGGCTGGATCCACCAGTAAAGTTTGCAATCTCCAGGCTCAGTGAAGTGGTGGGGTAAAATTTGACCTATGTGGGGAGAGGGAAAGGAATTAACTGATATTGCATGGGAGGACATCGGATGCTGTGGGAAGAGGTTCATAGGTGGTCATCATAGCCATAGTGCCTCCAACTGTAGATGCATGTTTCATGATAGTGGGCAGAACTGAACTACAGTGATAGGACTCAGCGAATCAGGATAAGAGTTGAAGTTGTAACTCAAAGTTGTGGGTAGGAACATGTGGGGATCAGCAGTGATGGACTGTTCAGGGAGTGCCAGGAAAAAGAGACATGAAGGTTTGATGATTATGCAGAGCTTGGGATTCATGGTGCCCAGCATGACCTGCATTGCCTTCTTTGATCTCTTGGCTCCTAATTATAACTTAAAATGTAAATGGAAATTAGCTGTGGCCGCATCAGAATGGGCAGAGTTAGTGGTTTTCTTCTAGGTTAAAACACAGACTACACTTTGCGAGATAGCGGGTCCTTTAAGGGGCATTGGCATCAATCATGCCCTTCCAGAGTACAGGTCGAAGTTATTTGTGAACATATCACCATGCAAGTGAGATCCGTGCAGTGTCCAATGGTGTAACATGTAAATGTTGGACGCAAGCAATATTGACCATGTCACTGGTCTTTGTAGATTGGAGGTAATAGTTTCTGTGAGGCCAAAGTAATCCCTCATGACCATAAATCAGACACCTGCTGGCCACAACTCGGAAGGCAAATGCAAGATTTCATAGGCTGCACAGAGGCATGGAACTGATATCAAGAAATTGCTGAAGACACAGCACACTGACAGCATTTAACAATTGTATTGAAGACATGTGGTTCAGAATTAGCCATGCCCCTAGCTAAGCTGCTCCAGTACAGTTCCAATACTGCATTAACCCAATGTTCTGGAAAATTGTCCAGATGTGTCGGAAAGTCATGGAAGGGGTCTGAATGTGAACAAGAGAGTTGAACTCAAAAGGGGGAATGAGTGTTCCAGCCCTTGACATCAAGGCTAGATTGAATGACATGTGACATCAAAAAACTGCACTCAATAGGAAAAGAGGACTATATTCCACAGATTGGAACTATATTGAGCACAAAGGAAGATGGTTGTGGTTGTGTTTATGACAGTCAATCATCTTACCTTCAGGATATCACTGCAGAAGTTCCTCATGGTGATTTCCTGTTAGGAAACACCTTCTGCTGCTTCATCAATGACCTTCCCACCATCGTAAGGTCAGATGTGTAGAAGTTCACTGGTGATTGCACAATGTTCAACACCATTCACAACTCCTCATGTACTGGAATGTGCCACATTATATACAGCAAGCCCTGGATAACATGCAAACTTGGATTGATAAGTGGTAATCTAAGTCTCAATATCCTTTACAGCCTGGGTTCCCTGGACTTACTGCCTTTGCCCTTAAGAGGAATACCCTGGCCCTGATTTCTCACTATATACTTTTAAAAGACTCCCACTTTCCAAATGTACACTTACCTGCAAGCAGCTGCTCCCAGTCTATTTTTGCTAGATCCTGTCTAATGATATTGAAATTGGCTTTCCCCTAATTTTGATACTTAACTTCTGCACTATCCTTACCCCTTTCCATAATGGCTTTGAAAGTTACAGAGTTATGGTCACCATCCCCAAAACGCTCACCTACTGAAACTTCATTCCTTAGAATTAGGTCTAGCACTGCCCCATCTCTAGTAGAATGATCAATGCATTGGCGCAAAAAGCTCTCCCAGATATTTAAAAATTCTACCCTGTCTAATCCTTTCACACTAGGGGTGATTACAGTTCATGTTTGCTAAATTGAAATCTGCTACAACTGGAGTCATGTTTATCTCACACCCTTCTATGATTTGCCGAAATATTTCCTCTTCTATCTCCCTCTGACTGTTGAGAGGCCTGTAGTATAATCCCAGCAAAGTAATAACCCCCATTTTGTTTCGAGGCTCTTTTAAGACCGTTCCAAGATGTTTTTCCTCATTACTGCAATGATGGTTTCCTTTACCAGAAGTGCAATGTCCACACGTCTCTTACACCCCACTAAACCCACACGCACCACCAATCCCTTTCGCACGCACGCGCGTGCACACACACACACACATGCGCACACGCGCACACACGCTTGCACGCACACACAATTCTATGTCCTGGAATGTTAAGCTGCCAGTCTTGTCCTTCCTTAAAGGGGTGACAATATCACATTCCCAATATTGCTGATCACTGTTCTAAGTTCATCCACCTTACTCCTTGCATCTCCAACAAAAGAGAATCCAAACATCTCCCTTGACATTCAATAGCATTACTATCACTGAACACCCTTCTATCAACATCCTGGAAGTTACCATTGACTTGAAGCTGAACTTTACCAGCCATAGGAACAGTGGGTCATAGGCTGGAATTTTGTTCTGAGTTAGACATTTCTTCCATCCTCAAAGGCTGTCCATCATTTACAGGACACAAGTCACAAGTGTGATGGAATACGCTCCTCTTTCCTGGATGAATGCGGGTCAAACAACACTCAAAAGACTTGACACCATCCAGGACAAGATAACTTCTACACTTTCAACATTGACTTCATCCACCACTAATATGAGTAATTGTATCATGTACAAGATGCACTGCAATGATTTATCAAGACTTACCAGATAGCATCGTCTCAACCTGTAACCTCCATCTCCTAGAAGGGCGAGGGCAGCACGTACACAGGAATGCAACTTCCTGCAAGTTGTCCTCCTGACATGGAACTATATCAACCTTACTTCACTGTTGCGGGCAAAAATCCTGTAAATATTTCCCTTAAAGCTCTGTGGGTGCAGCTAAATCCTGCAGCAGATTTAGGACGCAGCTCATCACCAGCTCCTCTATGATAATTAGGGATGGGCAGTAAATGCTGGCCCAGCCAACAATGACATCATGTGAACACATGAAAAAAACGACATGTTTGTTGCATAGACAAAATGAAGTGAAATTTAGCTTTTGATTTGAAATATTATTTGCCTGTTAAATCATGTGCAATTTGCATTAATTCTGATTCATGACAAAATAAAAGCTACAAAAATTGAAATGCTAAACAGCAGTTTCTTCATCTGGGGTGTCAAATGAAAAATTGGTTATTTTACATCATAATACTATCCTTAACTTTGTGAAACAAATCTGGGAGTTTGTTTTTAAATGAGTTTTATTCAGGAAAAAAAAGAGCTACAAATTCCTGTCCATTATGATGAGTGCTATTGAAAACATGTGATAATGATTTTCAAAGGAACTGACTTGTTATGTTACATGGAGATTGTGATGCTCTTTTCCTGGGACCCAGCTGTTCCCTTCACTCTATCTGTATGGTGAAGTAACTGATGGGTACAGAGACACAGGACAATGAAGCCAAAGTGCATCTTCCTGCAGAACATCTGTCAATGACTATTGGCAAAAGCAACATAAATGAAAAGAAGTCACAGTTGCTGATCTCTTAATCCTCCAACAGCTCTCTCTTCTGGTTCTCCTAATTCTGTCCACGAAGTTGAATACTATTCCCTTATCCTGAGAAACTGATAAACACCTCTCTTATATTCATTGACAGATTTATTTTTTTCATATTTCTATTCCCTTAACAACCCTCTCCTGTTCCTTTTCAGCTTCAAATATATCACTCTACTGCAGCTCTAAATCGCCCATTCTCTTGAAATTACAACATGTTGCAATCTTCTATAGTCTTTCCCTGGATCTGAAAATTGTGGCATCCCTTACCTTGCTCAACCTTTCCTTCCTTCCACAATGCCCTGGAGTTAAGTTCCAGTAACAGTTTGAAACATAACTGGGTACAATGTTGTCACTATTACTCAACACTTTGGATTACGAGCTGATAGCTGGAAGGAGGCCTAATCCTCCCAGTTCGAACATAAACAACTGCATCATTTGTTTATAAGTTACAACCATGACCGACAATTTCTTTTGAGTAAAGCAGGAAACATTCAACTCCACAAAGCTCTTCTTTTTTTACAGGATTATTTTCCTTTCAAATTATGGTGACAATAGTGGAATGAATATGATTGGAGTTAAGGATAGTGCACCCCCCAAGTTAAAGCAAATTAAAGGAGAAGGGAATTCCTTATGTAAGCATTGTTGGTAGAAGGTATTTATCAATCAATATATCCTATAATCTAATTTTCTATTAAAATCCTCATTTTAAAGTAACTAACATTCGTGTCTTTTTTTCCATAAACATTTCAGTAAGTTGAAAATTAATGTATTGCTTGACACGAATTAGATAAATCGATCTGTTGAAACATTTTTGGATTTTCCAATCAGATGAGAACAAGGAAGTAAAGAATGAGAAGATGCTAAGACACCACCTGAGCCTGGGTTTTCCCACATCATTCTCAATGATTTGCTCTATTGTTGATTCTACCTGGCCTACGTAATCATCTGAGGGAACATTTGAGACACGCACTCCCTAAGATTATCAAATGACAAGGGAGAATGCTCATCTTCTTCTGTATGTTTACTATTCAGTCACTATAATTTAGAGACTAAATGCCCTATGTATCATGTGATCATATCAACCTATACCTGTCCCGTGTACACTCAAGGCAGCGTTGAGCTCCTGTTGTTTAAATTATGGTGTAAAATTTTGAAACTACCACATGGCATTTTGAGATTGTAAAAACTGCAGATGCTGGAGTCAGAGATAACAGTGTGGAGCTGGAGGAATACAGCAGGCAAGGCAGCATCAGAGGAGCAGGAAAGTTGATGTTTCAGGTTGGGACCCTTCTTCAAAAATGTCTTCAAAAGGATTCTAACCCAAAACGTCAACTTTCCTACTCCTCTAACATGGTGCTTTAATGTGTCCTGTCAAGGAACAGTGAAATCTGATCTTGTACCTGGCTTTTCCCCACTTTTAGTTTTCCATTTCCATACAAAGTACTGGACCTAGACATTAAAGAGAGGTCAGAAGGTATCCTGGAGGAGACAGTGATTGAGACATCTCCTCCTGGTTAGTTAAGCAGAGAGTAAGTGTAGGCACCCTGCCACACTCGCAGCTGAAGTTATGTGAGAAAATGACTGCAGTGTTTTGGAAACTAAATCTAATCTGTGGATTGAGATGCCTTAACAATGTTGTATGGATTGCTCTTTACAGAGAATCACTTCTCTGCCATGTTTCTGAAAGCATCAGGAAAAGGTCATGCTCTGGAATTCAAATAAAATTTGAAGCAAATCGGGCATACTTTTTGCAGCTGTTGCAGTATATTCAACATGTACCTATGATTTAATTGCTTATCAATTTGAAGACTATTCAATCACCTGATAAATAATACACAAAAAGTGTAAAAATGTGACCTGCCAAATTAGGATCAAAACATAAATTTTATGGCTGTCTGATTGTTAGGGACCAGTTCCAAACACTGAAAGTAAACTTTTAATATGTTGTGTCACTGATTATCAAACTCAATTGCCTTGTGGCAGTCTCCAAGGGAACATTTTGGTAAAGGTGCAAACATTGAGACAAACTATTTTTTGAAGTGGAGGTGCCGGTGTTGAACTGGGGTGGGCAAGGTCAGAAGTCACACAACACCAGGTTATCGTCCGACAGGTTTATTTGAAATCACAAGATTTTGGAGACTTTCTCACTTCACTTGACAAAGGGTCAACATTCCAAAAGCTTGAGATTTCAAATCAATCTGTTGGACGATAACCTGGTGTCGTGTGATTTCTGACCTTCCTTTTTGAATACAGTGAAATTCAGCTTTGTTTTGTTTTAACATAAAACGTTACTGAGAAAAATTGGTTCGAGAAGAAAGGGCATTTTGCATGAATCAATTCAGGGTGTAAACCTAATGATATTATGCACAGCCTGGTCCACTGACCTTCTTCATTCTGAGTTTATGCTCTGTAGGTTCGTGTTGTTCAGCTGGTTGGCGATCTATTCAAGAGTATTGTTAATGGCCAGCAGATGGCAGCCGGGACCAGGCATGTACACAACGGATAAAATATTGGGATTTAATCCAGTGCTTTAAAATAGATATGAAAATCTTCTGCAAAACCAGCAAGTGAGTGATTTTAATTGGGTTCTTACAAGCCGCCATGTTGTTTCCGTGGTTAAAGTCAGGATATCAGGATATCAGGAAATAGTATAGTTGGAAATTTGTCTTACATGTATAGATAATGTACCTGAATGGAAAAGTTGGGCTTTTGCAATCCATTGCAGGATAGTGCAATTAAAAGAGACGTATTTTCAGAGCTATGAGGATAAACAGGAGGTGGGGGGACAGATCTAATTAGATATTTCTTTCAAATAGCCAACAAAAAAGCAGTGTGTTAAGTAGTGTCCTGCTGTGCTGCATGACAGAAGACCCCCTGTCAATATGAAGGTTCAGACTGAGGTGGAACGTATAGTGAGGTAGGGGTGGCAAATTGTGGATGAAACTTAGAGGCCAAAGTACAGATTGGTATCTCTGTTTGCAGCTCAATTAATTTGGATCTCCGGATTGGATATATTCTTGCATGACACAGTCACAACTGTGTTTAAAGACACCAGGCGCCTATTCTTCCATTTGGAATACAAATTCAGAAATGAGTGTGGAACTAGCATCACTTCCACCTGGGGACAGGTCTCCTTTACACCTGCAATTACTAAGTTGTCATCTTAATGCTTATGCTTGAGAAGCACAGCAAATCCTGTGATGTGATGGGCAGAAAGCCAGTGCCCTGTTGTCATTTAATGGGGTCAAAGGTCCTGATGCCATAGTAAAGGACAAGAATTCATTCCCCACAAGTCAGAAGCATCACTAAGACTCTCAGATTGGATGCCTGTAGCTATGGTGAAGGTGCCACAGTCTTACCAGACCATAGGGTTTTTTTCTGATTAGAGAGAGACACCTGGTGGTGGTTTAACTTGAGGCTCACCACACCTCAGGCAGAAGGAGAGGTTGAGAAGGAAGGAATTGAACCCATACTGTTGGCATCATTCTGCACTGAAAACCAGCCTTCCAGCCATCTGAGCTAAACTGACCTAACATTCAGGCCCCCACACTCTCCCTCTTCCCCATACAGATTTACACTCTTGGCCAGCTCCCTTAACTCATGCCCTTTATACTCCGACTTCCTTCTTGCTGTCGATATTTTCAATCAGCCTGGTCAGATGTGCTCTGTTGCAACTCTGGATCAGCTGGGACTTGAACCCCATCCTCCAGGCCCAGAGGTAGGGATGAACCACTGCACTGCAAGGGCCTTTTCCTCTTGTTGAATATTTGGTTAAGATAGCTTAGGAGAGATTACTCAGCCTTTGGTAGATTGAAGCAGCAACTTTAAGTTTAGCGTCTACTTTTAATCATCGCAGTAAGTTTTTAACATATTCAGGAACTATGTACAGTTCTGCAGAAGTATGTCTAACTCCACTGAAGATGCATTGGCTCACATCGCAAATCTCCCAGTCTTGTGATCTCTTACATTAAAATTATGGTGGGGGATGGTCACACAGTTCCAGATGTTAATCCATTCTAAAGCTTATACTACACCTCCCATGGCAATCCCCTGCCCCCTGACTACTGCTACTCATTTACAATTCATACCCCTTCTCCTGACAACTGGGTAGGCCCTGCACAGGGGTGGATAGAATATTCCTTGTGCTAATCACGGGAATTCCAAAAAAGTGTTAATTAAATAAATAGTTTGTCACTGAGGGTGTACACATGGCATTTGACAACTTTATATAGAGTTTCCTTTCTATTAGCATATAAAATTCATTGGTCGGCACTATTCCCATGTCACATTTATTACTGTATCCTGAGTACCAGCGTATCCATGCTTGTTTCGGGATGAATATCAATTCATGTAGGCATCACTGGCATGGCCCATCCCTAATTAGAGCCCATCCCTAAATGCTCGCAAGAAAGTAATGGGGTAAAATCTACTGAAATGGTTGCAGTCTAGGTGGTGAAGTATAATCCCGAAGTGCTGTTAGGGAGCGAGTTCTAGGATCTTGTCTCAGAACTAATGAACGAATGTCAATTACCATATCAGGAGGAGATGTGGACTATAGGTGTTGCTGTTCCCATTTATCTGTTACTTGACTTGTTAGAGGTCATAGGCTTGAAAGGCCTACGTTAACAGATCTTTGGTACTTCGCTGCAGTATATGTTATAGATGGTACACACAGCCATCACTGTTTGTCACTAATAATAAGAACAGGTATTTAACATGATGGATGAGATTTCAACCGAAGGGGTTGCTTCCTCTTGGATGGTGGCAACTTGCTTGAGTGTTGTTGGAACATCACTCATTCCAGCAAATGGACAGCATGGAGGAACTGAAGTCCGTTATGCGCTTCAACATTGTGGGTGGATGTCCCATTGCATCAAACATTTTGGGCAAATGCCCACGTATGGCACATCAATATCCTGTTTTGACTCTGTAGTCAAACTAGTCAGTACATCATATTCTAGTAAATTATCACCTGCACTACCCCTTCACTTCGTCCTGGCTCCTACACGCTTGATCACAGGGTATCAGAGTGTGTGTTATGGAAAATCAAATCACTGAATCAAGTTGTGATTGGACTTTGGGGAAAGTTAACATAAGAACGTAAGAAATAGCAGGGCACTCAACCTTGATCCTTCCCCACCGTTCAACAGGATCATAGGTGATCTGATGTGTGTTAAGTCCGCTTTCGTGTCTGCCCTCTATAATGATTGACTTCCGCAACTGTCAAAACTACATCTACTTCAGTCTCAATATATTCAATAGCCCAGCTTTTCACAGCAGTTGAGGGTAAAGCATTCTAAACACTGGTACCCCTCTGAGAAAAGACACTCCCCATTGCCTCCACTTTTAATAGGTGACCCCTTATTTTGAAACTGCACTTCTAATTCTAGAGTCCTCCAACAGAAGAAACATTCTCTCAGAACTCATAAGCCCCTTTATAATCTTTTATGTTTTAATGAGATCATATCCCATTCTTCTAAATTCTAATGTCCAACCTACTAAACTTTTCTATAAGATAAACACTACAGCCTAGGAAACAGTGTGGTAAACCTTCTCTGAACTACAGTCCCTTCAGTAAGGTGATCACAGTTGAGCTTGATTTTGCACTCTACGTGTGGTCTCACCAATGTCCTGAACTGTAGTAACAAGGCATCCCTACTTTTACACTTCATCCCTTTTGCAATAAAGGTTAACATTTCGTTTGTCTTCCCAATTACATGTTGCACCTGTATATTGACTTCTTGTCAGTATACACGAAGTTGGTCTTTCTCCAATCAATAGCCTGCTTTTTTATACTTTCTGCCAAAGTGCACAGCCTCATACTTTTCCGCATTATATTTCACCTACCATATTTTTGTCAATTTGCTTAATCTGTCCACATTCCTTTGCAGAATCTTTGCATCCTCTTCAAAACTTATTTTTCTACATATCTTTGTATTGTCAGCCAATCTGCTTACAGTATATTCTGTCCATTTATCCAGTTAAATAGTCAATAAATATTGATGCACCAGTACTGATTTGGGTAGCATGTCACTTGCTACAGTCAACACAGTATGGAGCTGAAGGAACACAGCAGGTCAGGCAGCATCAGAGGAGTAGGAGAGTCGATGTTTCGGGCCTTGACCCTTCGAATCCTGATGAAGGGTCTAGGCCTGAAACGTTGACTGTCCTGCTCTTTTCTGATGCTGCCCAGCCTGCTGTATTCCTCCAGCTCCACACTGTATTGACTCTGTCTCCAGCATCTGCAGTTCTTGTTATCTCCCCGTCACTAGCTACAGTTTTCCATCCTGAAAAAAAAATCCTTTTATTCACATTGTTCCTTGTTAGCCAGCCAGTTCTCTATCCAGCTAATTAGCTCCAACATCATTATCTCCCATCTAGTGTAGTTTTAAAAATTATTTATTCATGAAATGTAGGCATCATTGGCTAACCCAACATTTATTGCACATCCCTAATTATCCTGAGGGCAGCGAAGGGTCAACCACATTGCTGTGGGGCTGGAGTCACATGCAGTTTCAGACCAGGTAAGGATGGTAGATTTCCTTCCCTAAAGGACATTTAATCAGATCCAGATCAGAGTCTTGTTATTTTCTAAAGGGCTATTAACATTGGGAACTTGAGTGAATTGACTTATTTTAGAGTACTGTAGGTTAATTTGTTTACAATATTGTTTTATTTCAGAAATTTGTGGCCGGCTTCAGCTGCTGGGTACTGGGAAGCAATCCCTTTCCTGAGCATTTAAAATAATTAATAAACTACTTGCTCTGCCTTGATTTGAGTGCAGTGCAGTTCAGGTAGTTTGTTTTCAACATTCATGCCAGAATAAAACTGTTGCTACTATAAAACTACAGCAAAAATAGTTCATTCAGGGATCCAAAGGTACTTCAACAACCAGATGCATAACAAACTACAAAAGGGAAATGACCCCAAAATTGGAATAGACTTTGCAGTTAGTCAATTGAGCTCTTCATCTCTCTCTCTCTCTCAGTGCAATCTGTCAGCTACACTGGTCTGCCCTTCAACTATCTTGATACAGTGGGTTTTGTTGTTTTAAAAACGTTTTAACAACATGTGGGCATAGGTAGCAGCAGAGACCAGCAATATTCCTGCTAGGTGGAAATTGGCAGTCTTTATGATGGATAGCATATAGAATTGCAAACTAAGCTCAAAGTTGAATAGCATGCAAAGGTTACAAGCAGACTCATTCAACTTGAGGTTATGGTCAGGACGGAAATGGAATTCATAATAGTTTCCATGGACAATGACTTCAGTCTGCGAAATATTTTAGTGAATATACTTTTTTCTCATTACAGGCAACATGCCAGACAAGCAACATGACAGTGGAGCCATCAAGACAGGTGATAGTTAGTTGGAGCTGGGAGTCTTCAATGTAAATATTGAACATCTCATTCTGCAACTGAAGTTTATGAGCAATCAGACCTCAGGGCTGCTGGTAGTTAATTTTGTGACAAGGTATGAAGACATTACCTCAAATGCTAATGATACATATGTGCCTTTTTAGTTGATGAAGGCTCATTTCAGTGAAATTAATTAATCAACAGATACCCGTTATCTAAATCTATAAATTATATTCAGCATTATTTTAATTGTTTTAGAACATAAAATGTAATCTTATCTGTTGACAATTTGCTGTGAAATGTTTTATAACATTACTTTGCAACAATTAAGTATAATTTATAGATTATTTCTGATGACCACCTAAAATATATCAGAAATGAGAAACGTTATATCATCTAGGTAAGATTAACATCATGAAGAAATATGGGTCATTGATTGTTATCACCACAATCAGAATTGCTAGTGTTACTGGCAGTATGCGGTGAGAAGCAGTACGTGTGATACACAAATTAAGCTACGAAGATTACAGAGCAAGACTTGCTTTACACATCTTGCGTTGCAAGATAGATTAAAAAACAAGATCTAGAAATTGGATCATAGTGAACCCTTTTAATTGTGCCTTAACGTCTTATGACAAGTAGCATGCACAAGTGTTCCATTGGGCAGGTATGGATTCAGACATTCCACATTTGCTGATTGATATTCCTGTTATATAGACTCTGATCTGCTTTTATAGTCAGTTCTTCAGAAAAAAATGTTTTCCCATTGAAAACTGAACTCTGCACAATTTAACAAACATGTTTACTTCCATTTTTAATAAGGTTTATAATGTAAATATGAAGGGAAGTGAAAATTATTTTTTCTTTAATACTGCATTGGCTAACTGTAATTTTCCGTTCTGCTGGTTGAACTTTAAAAAGACATGTATGAATAAGTTATTCAATAATACTTTCAGATTTGAAAGCATTTAATTAGGTACAAAATATAAATCATTCAATATCACTAGAGGTCATTGTTTGTTTAAATGATAAAATGAAAATAGCGATCACATTTGCCCTTCTGATAAATATTCCTATCAGCGCAGAACAAACATGACTTTGTGAGCTTGCATTTCGAATTGGAATACCAAGGCAACAGCACAATTTTGTCTGGTAGTAAATTCAATCCAATCTCTTTTGTGTCTGTTATTACCATATTAATTATAACAACAAGGCTTCTACAAGGTTGGAATGGTTTTCGTTTTTCTTTGAAATGAAAAGGATTTATCCTACAACTGTGGCAGTAGCTATTAGCAAATAGCATTATTCTAAATACTGGTACTGAAATTTATTTCATTTCTCTTTGTCACTAGGTTCAGCTTAGTGAATGATGTATGATTAGCCAGTGCTTTAGGATCACAGTGGGGACAGTCCGATAACTTGCAACTGCCTCCTCATTTCAATAAATTCAGTTACCAGACAGCACTCACCACTCTGTTAATTGGCTGGATACATCAGCAGGGTGTCAATATTGTGAGTGGCCAACACCAGTCAAAGCTGACCAGCATGACTTAAAACAATATGCATAACCCTCAGGGTAGGTGTGTTCTGGTTGCAGCAATTGCTGGCAGTGGTGTGGAAAGTGAATCTGTCCCAGGAGTTATATAAATACCTGATGTGGAAGAGAGTGATCATTACGATTTTCTGAAGACATACCGGCTGTTTTGGTGGAGGAGACAGAGAGAAAGAGAGATTTACTGTTTCTGCAGTGAGTCAGGGAACCCAAAAGTTGCATGTGTTATGGGAGCTGTGGAGGTCAACATTAGGAGGGCAATGCCCAGAGGATCTAGATAAAGTGCCACAAGAAGTTCAATATGAGTGATCAAGCTAAGTGAATGCATAAATCCATATCCTAACCATTGCACTGTTAGCCATACATGCTGTTCAATACAAACTATCACCATCAATTACATGATTGATTGATTGTCACGTGTACTGAAATACAATGAAAAGCTTTGTTTACGAGAGGTCCAGGCAGATCATAGTAAGCAAAGGATGTGCAGATCAAAAAGACTAACTACAGATCAAACATACTAACAATCTCAATCAATCAGGACTCATATTCATATGCTTCACACACTGACTCAATTAGGACTGCAAACATCACACCCACATCCTACAGTGAACTCCCACTTTTGGCTATTCAATTCCTTAGGGCACATGCACTGTTCACGATGGGATCACCTAAACAGACTGTTTGGCCTGAAGGAAGGAACTATGTCATACACTGCCATACAACGTGGCACAAACTGAAGGCAGCAGGAGCTAACCAGAACACAGGGGATCCTACGTGTCCTAATATCACTGGAGGGGATGCCTGCCCATTATTGGGAAGGATTGCCACTTCTGGGGATGAAACCATTATAGATCATTCTCTATACCACACTCCAGCACCCTCTCATCACAAACCTTATCTTCTGAATTACATATAAACATTCATCACTGACTTTATCTTCTCCCTACCTCCACCCTCCATGGTCAGAAACCTCAACGTTGTGTCTTACCCTTTATTTAGTTAGTCAAGAAGTACAAACTGGACAGACAGTGGAAGAGCAGCGGGAAGACTGTAATGATGAAGATGCGCTATCAGTCAATTTCACAGATAACAAGGTGTAGAGCTGGCTGAACACAGCAGGCCAAGCAGCATCAGAGGTGCAAGAAAGCTGACGTTTCGGGCCTAGATCCTTCTTCAGAATGGGTTCCAGCTTTCCTGCTCCTCTGATACTGCTTGGCCTGCTGTGTTCAGCCAGCTCTACACCTTGTTATCTCAGATCCTCCAGCATCTGCAGTTCCTACTATCTCTGCGTCAATTTCATAGTCATGTCCATGAACTTTGATATTGCCTTTGTATACTTGGAGGATGGCACAGAGGCAGGATGTACACATGGAGAAATGCCAAGCACTTGTGCCCTGCTTGCTAAGGGATGCAGCTGCACATGCTCGCTGCTGCACAGAACTTGTGTCTATGTGTGTGTGTGTCTGTCTGTCTGTGTATGTGTGTACGTGTGTGTATGTTTGTACGTGTGTATGTGTGTGTGTGTGGTGTACGTGTGTGTGAGTATGTGTGTACATGTGTGCCCATGTATGTGTTTGTGTGTGTATGTGTGTTTGTGTGTATATACATTCAATGAATGACCAATGCATTGGGAAGCACCTCAAAAAACCTGACGTTAATTTTGAGGTGTATTGTGAAGTCTGACATCAATCTGCTACAGAGCTTTGTGCAGAAGAAGAAGTCCATTCTTTTCACGGCGGAAATACTGGTTAAATTCATTTGCATTTGCAGATGCAACCATGGTGCAGACTCTGATGGTCAGCAGTTGTTCTGCTCTGTGTAGAGTCTGTTCATTTTCCAAGTCCTGAAATCCAAGAAAAGGTCCGGTTTCACTCATGTCAGCAAGCAAATGTTTTGTGCAGAAGCCTTGACATGCGAGGGAGGCAGCTGTGTAGTGACAGTGTCTCTGAACTAATAATACCAGCGCTTTGGGTCCATGGGTCCAAATTCCACAATGGCAGATAGTAATATTTAAAATTATATATTAATTTTGGAATATAAACTAGTCTCACTGACGGTGACTATGAAACTGCTATAAAAACGTACCTTGTTTACTAATTTGTTTTTAGTGAATTGAATCTGCTTACATGTGACTCCAAGCCCATAGCAACATACTTGCCTCTGAAATGTGAGCCACTCAGTTGAAAAGCACTTAGGGATGGGCAATGAATGCTGGCCTTCCAAACAATGCCCACACCCCATGAAAGAATAAAAGAAAGCCCTTTCGGTATCTGCCAAAATGCTTCCTAAAGATTGAAGCAATTTTAATCAACCATAGAAATCATCAAACACTTGGAGATGGATGGAAACAAATCCAATTACTTTCCCACAATATCTTCAGGGGAAAACATCTGGCTTCCCTTTTGTTGGTAAAAGAGGAGCAGTTTTGTTTGTGAGGGAGATCACTTTTATTATGATATTGCCTTATTTTTGTGAATAAGTTACGCGCTCAAAAGTAAATGGAACCTGCCTGACAATCTTCTCTTGAAGGTTGTGATATACTCCTATCAGTGTTCACCATCACTGTTTTGTCACTTTCACTTTCTTGGCAAATTTGATTGGACTTAATAAGTATTGCTCCCACAATAGTCTGAAATCAATGTTAAACCTGACAGTTATGGGGTTAGCTTCAACATTTAACGCCAATGATGTTTTAATAGCAAGTGCTATAAACTGCTGTTTATGTCCTGCTATATGATGCAGACTTTCACAGCTATTCCCTATATTTTAGTTGCCTGATCTCAGCTGTACTCTTGCTGTTAGCTGGTTAATGGAGCCACGCTGTTTCCCGACTCTGAAAGGCAGCGATTAAAGGATATGTTCTCTTTAAGGTATAAATGGGAATATACAAGTTTAGGCCCCAAAATTTCAAATGTCACATCAGACTGATAGAACAATTGTAAATCATTATGTTAACAATCTGATATGAAAAGCTCCTCATGTTAAACTAAAGCCTTATCACTCAAAACGTATAATTGCAAGACTCTTACCAGAAAATGATGTTATCACTGTTTAGAGAAGTCTTTGGTAGTTACAGTCTCTCATCCTTACTATTTTTACCAATGATCGAGAGGTAGATATTGGGGATGTGTTCTGCAGGTTTGCAATGATACTGAAGTTTGTATGACTGCTCAGAGCATGAATGATGTTCAATTGCTTCATTCTGATCCTAATTGGTTCTGGGATTAGACTCATGACTGAAACATTACATTTAACTTACAAATATACAGGAATGCCATCATCTGAAAAGTACCCTCCAACCCATGCACCAGCCTGACTAGGAACTATATTGGCATTGGGTTTTGATTCGGCAACAGTGAAGGAATGGCAATATCTTTCCAAGTGAGAGTGGTATGTGGCTTTGAGGGAAACTTGCAGGTGACGTATGCTGCCCTTGTCCTTGGTAGAGGTTGCAGGCTTGGAAGGTGCTGTTGATGGAGTCTTTGTAGATGGTCCACACTGTTGCCGTTGTGTATAAGTGGTGAAGGATGTAAATGGGGTGCCAATCAAATAGGCTGTTTTGTCCTGGATGGTGTCAAGCTTCTTGAGTTTTATCGGAGTTGTGCTCAACAAGGCAAATGGAAAGCATTCCAGCCCTCTCCAGACTTACATCTTAGAGGTGGTGAATAGGCTTTCGGGAGTAAGGAGATGAGTTATTTGATTCTAACCTGCTTTTTTAAAGTCACAGTATTTATTTGCCTGATCCAATTCCGTTTCTGGTCAATGATAACTCCAAGAATGTTAATAAATGGAATCTGTATTGAACATGTCATTGAAGTTAAGGGAAGAATTTTTTTTGCACCTTCCACCATGAAGACAGACATAAAGTATTAATTAGGTTTCTTTGCCATTTTCCTATTCCCCATTATGAACTATATAATCTTCCGTTTCTGGCTGTGGTGGGCCCATATTTGTCTTTGCTAAGCTCTTCCCTTTGGACATAAAAATAGAAGCTTCTTCTGTCCATTTTTGTTTCTCACTGGTTTTCTTTCATATGCTCCCCTTTCTTTATTATTTTCATGGTCGTCCTTCTGTGAATTTTGACATTCTCAATCCTCAGGCATACAATTTCTTTTTGATCTTGAGGAAGAAAAAGACTTCATCTGTCTTAAAAGGGAACAATTTTATTCTTAAACCTGTTATTCTTAAACTATGCCCCCCGTCTCAATCTCCACACCCACCCTCCCCACAAGTGGAATTTTCCAACCAGTATCCAGTCTTTCTAATTCCTTCAAGCTCTCATCTTTCAAAGTGATTACTTCTAATTCTTCTAAACTCCAATGGATACAGACCTAATGCGTTAAACCTACCAACTTTTATAGATGCGCCACAGATGTAACACATTATTCTGCATTCTGTTCTATTACCCTGATGTAATAATATAAGGGCTGGTTTGTCTGGTTACCACGTAAAACAATGCTTTTCACTGTATCTTGGTACATGTCACAATGATAAATAAATCAAACTTCATCAGATCAGGTCTTTATCCTAGGAATAATGAGTTGGGTGCACCTTCTCTTAATTATTTCTAAAGCTGTAATATCCTTTTTTTCAAATACCAAGCTACCAAAATCAGTTCTACATCTTGATTTTTTTCAAATTTATGTCATCTATTTTAGTTCATAATGCTATCTATGTCATTAATACCTATGTGACCACGACAATTAACCATTTGCCTCCTACTAATTCCTCTCCAGCCCAGAGTGATGTTGCCAAATTTGGTATCAGGCAGGCAACATAGCTTTCTGGATTCTCGTTCAAGGCTTCAGTAAACCGTTATCTTCTTGATTATACTGTTCCCATGTTATCAATGTATTCCTATTAACTCTTCAAACCCACCCACCTCATTTACATGGTTTTGAGTAATGTGGTGCCGTGGTCACTTTGCTCATCCATCCTGTAGACCTCAACCTCAAACCTATTGGACAATTGCAAGGGTTAGGAGTCTTCTAACCCTACTTCCTCAATCTCCATGCTAGATTAACTTGCAGTCACATGCCTCTGTCCCTGACTGTGGACCGAATCAGATGCATTATTTTAAGGGACATGAGCGCAGTCAAATGACCAGGTAACCTTCATTGTAGCACTTTGTGTTACCTTCAAACACCTGATGCTTCTGTCAAGCTACTGCTCTGGCCAACATTCTGCATAGCTAAGGCAGTATATAGACCATGTTTTCTTGAAGTCTCTCTGTCCCAGAATAATGTCATCCAATACATGTCATTGTTGAGATATAGGCACATTCTTGTTTTCTGTTTATCAGCTTGTGAGAAGATTGTGATGGTAAGGTTAAACTTGCTGTACCCAGACAGAAGAATTAAGTTGTTGATGTTTACTCTACAATGCCATGGTGTTCCAATTCCATCCTCTTACAGATTCATACAGATGTACAGCACAGAAACAGACCCTTCAGAAAAGTCGTCTATGCCAACCAGATATCCTAAATTAATCTAGTCCCATTTGCCAGCATTTGGCCCATATCCCTCTAAACTCTTCCTATTCATATACCCATCCAGACGCACCTCAAATGTTGTAATCGTACCAGCCTCCACCACTTCCTCTGGCAGCTTATTCCATACACACACCACCTGCTGTGTGAATATATTACAATCTGTGCCAACACCAGCATTGACATCACCAAGAGTGAGTTTTCTCCCCACTGTGTTGGTACTCCTATAAACCTGCTGAAATTGCTTGTAGAATCTATGACCTTATATCTGTCTGTCATCAGTGCGTAGGCACTGAGTGCTGCATATCAGTTTCTGGCAAGATTTATTTTAAGTATTTGGTGATAACAATGAGTAGTGTAAAACATTTCGGTCCAATAACCTGTTTCTGCACTGTGGAATCTGTATTGCCAATAATATAATGACACTCAACAAACAGAGTGACAAGCCACAAATAAAGTCATTGAAATCTCTGCAGAGGTAATTTATTGATGGAGCACACAAAATGGGATTTGGCTGATTGCCAAATCCACTGGCAAATTGCAACAGTCTGTCAAAGTTTTCAGGATGTGGTTCTAGGGACTTCTATTTCAGCCATTTCTCTATTGCCAATAGTAAGATTATTATAAATAAACGGACTTGATGTTGGTCAAAACTCAAAATCGCTTGTGTTAGCATTGCAACAAAGGATTCTCTTTTAGGAAAGGTCCAAATTTTTGCTGCAAAATAGTGCAGGCCACCATTAAAAATCTGCAACTTAAAGCAGATTTACTTACATGGAAATATAGTCTCACTTTGTGCTGTTTACCTTGGAGGCAACTCACAGGGGTTGTCATGACAACTTCGTACATCGGTGAAAATTTATCTCACAGCTAGACAAGCCTTGTTATATTTCAAACACTTTTTATGAATGCAGTGCCACCTTAAAGTAGAGAAAGGGGTGTTTGAAGTAATTTTTGCAAACAGTTTTATGCATTAATATTATTTAAATTTTTAACAAGTATGCAGATGAACATGTTCAATTTGTTTGAGAATAGTAGGATGTTTAAATAAACCCGCTAGAGGCACTAACCTGAACTCTATGAAATTACTAATCAAGCCTTCCATATGTCAAAGTCAAACATGCTAGGAAATTGATTGAACTTAGATTAATTCAGCATGGTAATTGTTTACGCAAAACATGATCCTCAAATCAAAGCACAAAAAACATGAATTCCAATAAAAATTAAAAGTTCCTTAAATATAATGGACCTATATTGCTGATGCAAGAACAAGGTGGAAAATTCCAACATTCTGGATTTAAAACATCACTTTCTGTTATACGATTACAAGACACTCGTCATGATAAAGATAGATGGAGTTGTTGGGAATAATATTAACTTCTGGCAGTGGTGTAAAGATGATCCTAGAAGGGGAGTCTCTATATAACCTATTCAATCTTGCTCGCTGTTAACTTCATGGAAAGGAAGATTTTGCTCAGAGTATTGGTGTGTCCTATCCCATATCACCAAGATTCTAACATTGTCAAATGTTCAAAAGATCCCTCCCAGCTAACATGTCTTGTCATTCCAATTTTGTCACAGAGTAAGCCTGCATTTTAAACCATCTGCCTATCACATTAGAAGCTAATATTGTGGTCTATCCTTTGTAGCACAAGTACCTATCTGCAATATCTTTTTCAGGATTTTGATCAAGATGCAGTAGGAATCCTCAACTATTCCTTCAATCCATAATTTCTGATAAATTTTAAAAGGAAAGTTGCTTTAGGAAATTTAGCTTGTGCTGTGTGAATGTATAATTTCACATGAACACAGACCTACAGAACTAACATCCGTGCTTAGCTGTCACATTGCTTGGAAACCAAAAGTCAACTGAATCAAACTGAACGGAACGTGGCTGGAACCTCGAGAAATGATTAGTCCACAATTAGACCATGAGACAGAGGAGCAGAATTAAGCCATTTGGCCCATCAAACCTACTCTGTCACTTGATCATGGCTGATTTGTCTCTCAGCCCCTTTCTTCTGCATTCTCCTCATAACCCTTGATCCCTTTTCTAATCAAAAGCCTATCTATCTCTGTCTTAAATGCATTCAATGATTGGTCCCCACAGCCTTCTGTGGCAGTGAGTTCCACAGATTCACCACTCTCTGGCTGAAGAAATTACTTTTCATCTCAGTTCTGAAGTCTTGTCCCTTCACTCGGACCCTGTGGCCTTGGGTCCTAATCTGTCCTACTAGTGAAAACACCCTCTCCATGTCAGGTATTTTCAAGGGGTCTCAGTATTCTGTATGTTTTAATGAGATTCCCCTCATCCGTCTTCCTTCTGCAGCCTCCCTGCTTCCTCAAAGCTACCTGTTCCTCCATCTATCTTTGAGTCATCTATCAATTAGCAACATACCCCGGGTTCCTTTGTCCAGATCGTTAATGTAGGAATGATCTTTGTGTACACATCAGACTAACTACATTTTTATAAAACAAATTTTAGTTGGTGCTACAGCATTTGTGAATTCTGGGGAATTGTAAACAACTTATTATCTGTAAAATACAGCTAACTCATAGAGTACAGCTATTTTGTTGCTATATTTACTCTGTAGGATGGATGCTGATCTTTCCCCAGTGTAGTCTAACGTTCAATTGGATCACCTGTGTTACAATTCAGAATCAACATTTGAGAACTGTATTGGTCACTGGCTCAGTCACGTAGATTAAATTATATTGATCAGCTTGTTAGATAGTTGCTTCAGTTTGTTCCAAAGTTCAGACCCAATCATATCTGAGCTGCTGTTTTAATTTTTTGCCCATTCTTCCATGCAAAAAGTTTAAAGAAAAGAAGTACTTTTAAATTTTGGGTCCTTAAAGAAACATATGAACAGAAGTCAGCATTCCAATCCCTGAGCTCCCATATATCGTGGTTCATCTGTTTCTCCAAACTTGATGAACCAACCTTTACTCAACATCTCTTTGTTCCCTTGGCATAGGAAAAGTCCGTTAATCTCTGTTAAGCCAGTATTTAGTGCTTTTGAGGGAGAGTTCCATACTTCTGTCACTTCGCTGAAGAGAAGCTTCCTAACTTGCGTCTTTACTAGCTGGTTCTGATTTTAAGATTACCTGCTTTGTCTTCGATTTCCCAAATTGTGGGATGGATGGGGAAAAAAATTTCCCATGAACGATTCCTTTCATATTCCAAAGTGCTTCAATTAAATAACCCCTTAATGTTTTAAATTCCAAGGTAAACCAGTTTAGTTTATATAAACTTTCCTAATAATTTAATGCTTAGAGGCCCGACAGCAATATTCTGGTGAATCCATTTTGGCCTGTTTCCAAGGCTATTTTATCTTTCTAAGGTGTGTACTTAGAGCCCTGCATGTTATAAATCTCTGGTTAGATCACATCTGGACTACAGTTGTCACAACATTTCTTTCTCTTTGTAGTTTAGCTCTTTAGCTAACATTCCATTAGCATTTTAAAAAAAAATTTTAATGTCTGACTAGTACATTTTACATGTAAATGCCTCTGAACCATTTTTTGTACATTCATTAATGGGATGTGGGCATTGCAGGCGAGGCCAGTATTTATTGCCCATGCCTAATTGCCCTGGAGAAGGTGGTGACGAGCTGTTTACTTGAACAAATGCAGTGTTGAAAGTACACCCACAGTGCTGTTGGGGAGGACATTGCTGGATTTTGACCCAACATCATTGAAAGAATCATGACATAGTTCCAAGTCATGATGGTGTACGGCTTGGAGGGGATTTTCCAGTGGTGGTGCTTCCATGCATCTCTGCTCCTGTCCTTAATGGTGGTAGAGGTGGCCTCTTGGAAGGTGTTGTGAATGAAGCCCTGGTAAGCTACTTCAGTGTGTCTTGTAGATGCTAAACCCTGCCACTGTGTGTCAGTGGTGGATAGAGTGACTGTCAGTGAATTGTGTGCCAATTAAGCAGAAGCTTTTGATCTGGATGCTGTTGAAAGTGTTGAGCATTATTGCAAATGCACTCATCCTGGCAAGTGAAGGGTATACCACCACACAAGTTCTGAGGAAGGGTCACCAGACACAAAATGTTAACTCTGTTTTTCCCTTCACACATGTTGCCAGACCTGCTGAGCTTTTCCAGCAACTTTGTTTTTGTTCCTGATTTATAGCATCCACAGTTCTTTCGGTTTTTGCTTGGTAAACCATCGCCTCCCTGACTTGTGTCCTGTAGGTATTGGACAGTCATTAAAGTAACAGGAGGTGAGTCACTCACTACTTATGCCATGACCTGATTTTGTAGCCATTGTATTTTTATGGCTGGTCCAGTCCAGTTTCTGGTACATGGTAGCTTCCAGGATGTTGACAGTGGGAGACTCAGCAATTGTAATGTTATTGAATATCAAGGGATAATCAAGTCACAGAGATATATAGCAAGGAAAGAAGCATTCAACCCATTATGTCTGCACAGGCCATCAAGTACAGATCTATGCTCGTCCCATTTTCTAGTACTTGGCTTGTAAGCTTGCATGTGGTGGCATTTTCAGTGTCCATCAGAATACTGCTTAAATATAATAATTCTTCATGTCTCTACCACCCTTTTCGGGTAGTAAGTTTCAGATATGTACCATTGTCTGAGTAAAAACAATTCTTCCTTAATCCCTTCTTAACCTCCTGCCCCTTACTTGAAATCTATAGGCCAAATTAATGAGCCCCTATTAAAAGGAAACTATGCTTTCTATGTACGGTCCTCCTGATTTTATAGATCTCAATCAGGATTCCCCCTTTACTCCATACTATGCAGTCTCTCTTCATAGTTGAAACACTCCAGCCCAGGCAATATTGTTGTGAATCTGCTTTGCGTTGTCTCGAACACAAGTGGTGACCAGAACTGCACACAGTACTCCAGCTGTGGCCTAACTAACATATCACACAATTCTCCCATACCTCCCTGCTCTTGTAGTCAAAGCTTTGATTATGGGACACTTGCCTTTCTTAACCACCTTATCCACTTGTCCTGTTGCCTTCAAGGATCCATGGACATGTGCACTAATGTCCCTCTGATCCTCTGCACTGCTTAGGGTCCTACCAGTCAACATATGCTTCACTTGCCTTGTTAGTCCTCCCAAAATGCAGCACATCACACTGTTAAGGATTAAATTCCATTTGTCATGGTGAGGCACATCTGAAAAACCTAGCTATATTGATTTGTAGTCTAAGGCTTTCCAATGGTTAGCTTATTTCTTGTTGGAGATTGACACTGACTAGCACTTCTGTGACATGATTGTTACTTACTGCCCATCAGTCCAAGCCTGGATATTATCCAGGTCTACGTACAGGCATAGCCTACTTCAATACCTCATGTGTTGCAATTGGTGCTGGGCATTCTGCAATCATCAGCAAACATCCTCACTTCTGACCTTGTGATGGAAGAAAGGTCATTGTTACAGTAGCTGAAGATGATTGAGCTTAGGACACTAACCTGAGGATATCCTGCAGTGTTATCCTGGGGTTGAGATGATTGACTTCCAAAGACCACAGCCAGCTTCCTTTAGTCCAGATATGGCATTACTAACAGAGTTTTCCCCTTTATTCCTGTTCATACGTGTTTTGCTAGGGGTTTTTGATACTACAACTTGGGCAAGAGCCACTTTGATGACAATAGCAGTGACTCTCACCTCACCACTGGAATTCAGTTCTTTCATTTATGTTTGAACCGAAGTTGTAATGAGGTTCCCTATGACCATTTTGTTAATAATTGACAGTAGACTGATGGTGGATGGGGGTGGGGGGGGAGCAATTTTCCACATTGTCAAGTAGATACTAATGTTATTGTTTGACTAGAGCAACTTGGCCAAAGATGCAGCTAGTTCTGGAGCACAAGTTTTCAAGGATGTTTTCAGGGTCCATATCTTTTGCATCATCCAATGTCTCCAAATGTTTCTTGCTATCACTTGGAGTGAATTGAATTGATTGAAGATTGACATCTGTGAGAGAGGAGGTAAAGATGTACTGTCCGTGATATTTCTGGCTGAAGACAGATGCAAATGCTTCAGTATTGTCCTTTGTACTGATTTAGTGGGCTCTCCCAGTGCTGAAGATTAGATTATATCAAGGAGCCCACACTGCCCGTTGTTTGATTATGCATCACCATCCATGACTGTGTCAGCACTTGGATCCAAAGTAATGGCTGTGGAATTGCTTAGCTCTGTCTCTCACTTGTTACTTTCGTTTCTTGGCATACAAACAGTCCAGTGGCATAGCTTCATTAGGTCAACACCTCATTTTTAGGTATGTCTGGTGCTGCTCCCAGCATGCCTTCTGGCAATCTTCATCAGACCAGTTTTGATCCCTTTGGCTTGTAGGTTGGGGATATTCTAGGCCATGAGGTTATGTATTGTGGTTGAATAAAATTCTACTACTACTGATGGCCCATACTGCTTTGTGGATGCCTAGTTTTGAGCTGACAGCGCTGTTCAAAGATGAGGCTTTGTTTCCACAAGGGCTGGACAGTAGTTACTTCGATCCATAGTGTAATTGACACATACATCAATGACAGATTACTGATGATGAGGTTACTTACACTTTTCCTTGCTGTTGGTTCCCTTGCCTTCTTGAACTGCTGCAGTCCTCCTGCTGTGGGTTGACCCATAATGCCATTAGGGAAGGAATTCCAGGATTTCAACTCAGCAACAGCGGATGTCTTTCAAGCTCAGCTAGCCGACTCAGAAGATACCAAGCCACTCATGGTGATGGACATTGATGTGTCCCACTCAGTATATTCTCCATCATGTATTCTCCACCATCCATGTATTCTCCGAGTGGAGTTCACTATGGAAGTGTACTAACTTGCTTTACAGACTGATGTAATAACGTTAGCTGCACCTAAAGTATGTAGCTGTGGTTGGTCTGGCATTATGACTTAATACTTATTCATCCACGAGCAATATGTTAATAGTATGGCCCTTGAGCCTTGCTCAGAAGATCCTACCTAAAGGCTTTAATTAAGTGAGTCGTTGCTTCCACCTCAATGAACCTCTCTGACAGTTCCTATTTTAAAACATATGATACTTGCTGCAGCATCTTCCAAAAAACTGACCAATAGACTCTTGGGACTACTGACTCTCTGGCATTAATCAGAGTCTGTTAATCCTGAAGTAGATTCTTGTCTTGAGCTGGTCTTTTTGAACTTCCCAGATCTTTTTTGAACCTTTCTGATCATCTGGTTCAAGAACAGCTTCTTCCCCACTGTCATTAGACTGCTAGATGGACCTGTTAAATTTCAAATCTAATGTTGATCTTGCTTTTTGTAAACCTTTCGTGCAGCCATAACTTTGCATGCCTCACTCTGTTCAACCACCCTATGATCTGCATGTCCTCGTATGTTATGATCTGCCTGTATTGCACGCAAAACTAAACTTTTCACTGTACTTAGGTACATGTGACAATAATAAATCAAATCAAAATCAAAAAAGAAAGACAGGAATGTGTTAATTCTGCAAAGCCCATCTTTGCTAATAGCAGGCACAATTTTTAGAGATCTTTTCTCTGGATCATTTTCACTTGATCTGTCAAATAGAGATAACAAGGTGTAGAGCTGGATGAACACAGCAGACTAAACAGCATCATAGGAACAGGAAGGCTGATGTTTTCTGATGAAGGGTCTAGGCCCGAAACATCAGCCTTCCTGCTCCTATGATGCTGCTTGGCCTGCTGTGTTCAGCCAGCTCTATACCTTGTTATCTCAGATTCTCCAGCATCTGCAGTTCCTGTTATCTCTCTTTGTTGAACCTCTGATTTTTTTTATCTTACACCAGTGTGGCGGACGTTAATTCTTTCAAAATTGTGTTCAGGAGAAGGAAGGTTAAATGAAAGAAAATCCCTGATATTCAAGTAACAATTTATTTATTTAACCCTAACAGTGAACAAATTAACAGAATTACTAACAAACCAAATAATTTCCCCCTAACTACTAACTATTCCCTAACTGAACTAAATTCTACTGGCATGCTGTTCCAATAAACACATGCCCCACTTATATAAACACAAGTAATACAAAAACAATTAAAACTTAGCCTCTCAAAATCTACATACCTTTCTTCTGCTGTTCTCAAGTCATAAATGCCTTCCTTCCACTGATCCAGTCAGGGATAATTTCTCTGTGAAGTCTGCTGTTAGTATTCTTAGCTAGAAGTGCCAAGGTGCCTTTTATGGATAGATGGTGCTTTCTTAGACAGCTTAGTGATTTCTTGTGAGAGCTAGATGCTTATTTCTCAGATGGCGGTTTGCTCTCACACCAATTTTCAAAACCCCTCTCCTTATATACCTTGGATGACATATCAATTTTCTTACAATAGCATTGGTCTGAAGTTGTCAAAGCCATCAGATTTAAATTTTTTTTAAAAATGAAAGAACTGCGGATGCTGTAAATCAGGGAACAAAGTTCTAAGGAAGGACCCGAAATATTAACTCTGTTTTTTCCTTCACAGACGCTGCTAGGCCTGCTGAGCTTTTCCTGCAATTATTATTTTGTTACCAGATTTAAATTTAATTGGCTTTCAATCACTAAGTGCTTGGTTTAAATTAATTGGCTGATTCCAGCCAGTTGCCAAAACATTAAAATAAGCCTAAGGTTTCCAATCACACAGCCAATTGACACATGTTTCAATTTCAGAACCGGCTGTACATCTTCAGCTGCATACAAACACATTTTTTTCTCTGTTTCAGTCTCTAAGCTCAAAAAAGCAGTTTATCTCCTTTTTTTAACGAAAAAGTTCTAGCTCCCTGCCTTCTAATTCAAGATTACTCCATAAAACCTTGTAACACTTTGTGTTAATTTGGTAATCATATTGCAATGAAGTTATTGGGAGCAATTTAACGTGTGAATACTTTTCTAAGTAGAACCGAGAAAGAGCAGTTACAAGTAGAGAGGGTGGAGAAGGAAGTCAGATGTTCAAAGAGTTTGGTACTGAATTTGGATCTTTTGTAATAAAGTGGAAAGTGATAATTGAGGGAGTTCTTGGAGGCTGGCAGTGCTGTGGAAAATTGGAGCCTTGAGCAAAGTAACTTACCAAAATAAATTCAGTTTATTTAATTCATCAGTTTGGTACTTAAACTCAAGGACATGGCAGAATTATCCATTCATCTCTTCCCATCACCTATCAGCATTGAAATTTAATCAAACTACTCAAGGACATAAAGGCAAGCACTAGGTTACTAAACTGAATAATGTATTGGCACCTATCTGAATTTTATAATAAGTAGATTTTAGTCTGTCCTGCTGATGAAGTTTATTTAGACTGCGGTTATAGTTGAAAGAACAACCCATGTCAGTCACAATGCACGATTCATGCTCATTGTTGGGGATGTGCAATGAGAAGGCAGGAGAGAACCAGGTCATGTATTGTTACTTCCACTAGTGAAGCTTCATCCTGAGTAATAAATGTGAAATATCAGGAAATTGTATACAGGTGTATTTAGAATGTAGCACGACTTTATCTAGATCTCTAGAAGTCCTGAAGACACTGTGAGCGCGTCCTAATCTTGTTTCTAATGGTTGACTGGTATTATATTTAAAATGCTACCCCTTGGCACTTCCACCTCTGTGGATCACTTTAGAGTAGTGTTAGAAGCTAACTCCCAAGCCGTACTGTCACTTTTTCCTTGCTACAGAGCAGAAACTGCTTCTCAGTTATGTAAAAAAGGCAATTTATCTCCACCCTGAGAAGTAAGAAAGTGATTAAAATGTGTACTCACCATTCAATACTTTTGCATTCATTGACAGGATTGACAAATCACATGTATTTATACAAGTTATGGAGTTCAGGAAAGGTTGAAATGGCTGGGATTCTTCTTATTAGAATAAAGGAGGTTAAGGGGTGACTTGCTAGGTCTCATGATGAGGTAAGAGCTTGTTCTATGGATTTAGAGATGTTTCCATTTACAAGCCAGACCAGAACTAGGATCTGTAAATTTAAGATAGTGCTTAACAACTGTAACAGGAAGTTCATGAGAGGAAAGTAGGACTGGATACTATAAAGTGAAATAAATAAAATAGATGGCTTTCAAGGGAGCTGGGAAAGTGAGATAAGGGAGAAAGGGGTAGAAGGAAACATTGGGGTTACATAATATAAGTGTAGACGGAGGCTCATGTGAGGCAAAAGCAATGATAGGTTTGTTTTGGTACTGTAAGTACCATGCTACCTCATAACGTTGCATGCTGTAGGTGGCAAATTGGGAAGGCAGCCTAGGAGTGTCACAGTCCTGAATTTCAGTTTGAGTCTTGCCATGGCCTCCATGAATTGACTACAAAAAAAAGGTACACATACAGAATGGCCAATTGACGACGACATGTTCATAACAGAGTTGAGTCATGACGCCATCTATCTGTGATATTATGACATATAAATGCATATGGGTCTGGGAATATTTGTTGGTTTCATAATGAGATAGCAGACAGTGCACCAGAACAAAGATCACCTGTTACTAGGTAGAGTAATAGAGTCATAGAGACATACAGCATGGAAACAGACCCATAATCCCAAACTAAACTAGTCCCACCTGCCTGCGTTTGGCCCATATCCTTCCAGATATTCCTTATTCACACACTTATTCAAATGTCTTTTAAATGTTGTAATTTTACCTGCATCTGCCACTTCCACTGGAAGTTCATTCCACACATGAACCACCCTGTGTCAAAAAATTGTCCCTCACGGCCTTTTGAATTTTCTCCTGTCACCTCAAAAATATGGCCCCCCAAGTCTTGATATGAACCATCCTAAGCAAAAGACCCTGCCATTCACCTTATCTATATCCCTGATGATTTTATAAACGTCACAAAGGTCACCCCTCAACCTCCTACGCTCTAGTGAAAAAACTCCTAGTCTTTCCAGTCTATTTTTATATCTCAAACCTCTTCAGTTAGACTGATTGCAGATACTCAACAGTCTCTCAAAATATCAATTTTGCTTTCAATATTTTATGACCATGCCCTGGGAGGAGCTTGTTAAATTGTAACAGTTATAGATGGATATCCAAAATTGTTAAGCTGCCAGGTGAGATGGATAAACTGGGTTTCCCTTCTTTATTCTCCTATCCCTTCAGCTGCTTGGAACAGGTCAATTTAAAAATGATCTCTTCCTTGTAGTTGCCTTTCTCCCAGAAAAAAAAAAATTTATGTTTTCAAAGGAGCAAATTCAACCAGGCTTTCTTGAGTTCCTGTCAATTTGCACAAGCACAGATGAGTTGATAGCATGCTGGGAGAGAGAGTTGTTCACAGCACACTAACCCAAATCCAGGCAAGTAAACGTAAATCTCATTTCAATCATACACCTCGTTCCACTAACACACACTGACCGCTGAAAGGGTTGCAGTTGGCTTTTAATCCTCTCTTTGCATGTTCTTGGAAGGATAAATCACAAAATTGTCTGCAAGGTGACTTTCTGCAAAGAGGGAGATGACAGTCCGTTTCTCATTTTCTGTTCCTGTGACATTTATCTCTGTTTTGACATTTGCCTGGTTCTTTACAAACGTGATCTTCCGTGGGTTCCACACAGGACTTTCCTGACAGCACTGAATTTACAGAGTCATAGAGCCATATAGCACAGAAACAGACCCTTTGATCCAACCAGTTCATGCCAAACATAATCCCAAACTAGACTAGTCCCACCTGCCTGCTCCTGACCCATATCCCTCCAAACCTTTCCTATTCATGTACAAAAAGACATTTAAAAAACATTAAAATAAGCCTAAGGTTTCCAATCACACAGCCAATTGACACATGTTTCAATTTCAGAACCGGCTGTACATCTTCAACTGCATACAAACACATTTTTTTCTCTGTTTCAGTCTCTAAGCTCAAAAAAGCAGTTTATCTCTTTTTTTTAACGAAAAATGTCTTTTAAATGTTGTAATTGTATCCACATCCACCACTTCCTCAGGAAGTTCATTCTTTACGTGAACCACCCTTTGTGTAAAAAATTTACCGTTCATGTCTTTGTTAAACCTCTCTTCTCTCACCTTAAAAATATGTCCGCTCCTCTTGAAATTCCACATCTTAGGAAAAGACAACTACCATTATTTTATGTATACCCTCATTATTTTTTAAACTTCTATCAGGCCATCTCTCAAACTCCTACTCTCCAGTGGAAAAAGTCCCAGCCTATCCAGCCTTTCTTTATAACTCAAACCATTCACACCCAGCAACATCTCTTCTGAACCCTCTCCAGCTTAATAATACCCTTCCTATAACTTGGTGACCAGAATTGTACGCAGTATTGCAGAAGAGGCCTCACCAACATCCTATACAACTTCAACATGTCTTCTAACTCCTATACACAAGGAACTGAGAAATGAAGGCAAGTGTGCCAAATGCTTTTTTAACCATTCTGTCTATATGCCACCCAAACTTCCAAGAACATTATGTACCTGCACCCCAAGGTCCCTCTGTTCTACCAAAGGCCCTACCATTAATTGTATAAACCCTGCCCTTGTTTGTTGTTCCTGCTGTTTTATTTTGTAGCAATCCTCGAGATATTCTTAAAAGAATGTAGTTTGGAATTTATAGTAAAAATTGCACTTTGGGGTTCTGATCCATCGTCATGACAATCTGGAAACCCAAGCGACAGAGTCTGTGATTAAATGTTATTGCAATGCAGGGCATCAAATGAGCAAAGCAAGTCCATGATGGCCAAATTTATCAAACAATAGTGATTGGGGATTCAGAATGCTGAGTCCTTTTTCAATTATTGTGGACATGGTTTTTCATAACAAAATTAAGGAAGGACCACAAATTCAATTTTAGCAGGCTTCTTGCTGTGCGGCTATGACAATTCTAAATTTGATGAATGGATATAGCTGGGTGTCACTTTAATTCAATTCGAACAATGATTGTAGAGAAAGTGAAGATTACAATTAGGTGAATGAACAGGTCTGATTGTTCTGCTTTGACTGCTGTCTGTATTCTGATGACTCGTGTAATTCATTTTTGCCAGAGCCTTAATAGCAATGGTCACTGTGGTAAGTCCTTGCTAGATAGTTCCTTTTACTTACCTGCTAATCCAACAGCTAGCAATCAGCTAAGTTTCTATTTCCATAGGTTTCCTGCAGAGTTTCTCTCCACAAGGCCAAGTAAGCTTTCTTATATCATCTTCTCAAACTCAGCTCATTACCTGTGCACCAGGCCCCTATGGTACCTAGCTCACGTTCTCACTCACCGCTGCTGGGACATCCTGTGATCCATGTCACTGGCACTATCTTTAAAGGGTAGCTGTGCACCCAGTCTAAACATTGGCAGTCTGGGCTTGCCCTTCACCCTGCCTGTAACGGGAGGGCAATCTCAAACAAATGCTCCTTGCACATGTCATGCACATTCTAACATTAATTGCTGTTGAAGAACCAAGTGACAACGTTTATCCATCCATTGCTTCATCCCGTCTTACAAACCTGTCAAAGGGAGTGCTACTCTTCACCAGTATCCAGTCCATTATGACGTTCTGTGGGACTATTACATGCAGGAAAGCCTTTGCAGTGGGGCGGCATGGAGGCTCATTAGCTAACACTGCTGCCTCACAGCACCAGGGACATATGTTTGATTCCAGCCTTGGACGACTGTCTGTGTGGAGTTTGCACATTCTCCCTGTGTCTGCATGGGTTTCCTCTCGTTGCTCCAGTTTCCTCCCACAGTCCAAAGATGAACAGATTATGTGGATTGGCAATGCTAAATTGTCCATAGTGTCCAGCGATGTGCAGAATGGTAGATTAGCCATGGGAGATGCAGGGTTACAGGGATAGGGTAGGGGAAGTGGAGCTGGGTGGGATGCTCTCCACAGTGTCAGTGTGGATCTGATGGGCCGAAAGTCCTGCTTCCACACTGTAGGGATTCTATGTTTCAAATGATTCAAAATTTTTATTCAGGAACAGCAAAAGTAAACAAAAAAAAACATTGCGTTTGCATCTGGGAACAGACAGGAGCTGTTTGCCTTACCAGCACCAACAAATTTATTGTTAATGAGTGATCTCTGCAGCAAGTTCACATCTTGTGGAATCGGGTGTCAATTAAGTTCTACCTGGTTTGTTGCATCAGCACTCGATCATGCAGAAGGTGATGTTCAACACCTGCTCAATGTTCTCATCTTCCTCCTTGGAAGACTTGCCAGTGCTGTCCTAGTTCTTTAGCAAGCATCGCATTCCATCTTTGCCTGTTCCCGTTATGTGGTGCACAACGTGGAAGGATCATTTGGTACATTCTGTCAGGAAAGTACTGCAAGACTCCACACCCCTGAACTCGTCTGCATCTTCATGAGATCTATCACCTGGTCCTGTGAAGAATAACTACAATGTATCTATACTCAGTCTAGTCAGGAGTTGCATAATTGAGACATTAACCGTTGTCGCAAACCTTGTCTCCAAGTGAGGAATCCAATCCTTGAAACAAAGCAGAAACTTGAGAACTCTCAAGGAGCTAAACAGAATGGCAGCTGCTGGGTTACCTGGCTTCTAAAATGTGGCACTGATGATTATAAATGGCATGTGTATTGGAATGAAGCCCTGCTAGTGTTGAGTCAAAAAATGTAGAGCTGGAAAAGCACAGCAGGTCAGACAGTATCTGAGGAGCAGGAAAGTCAACATTTTGAGTCAAAACCCTTCTTCAGGGCCTGAAGAAGGGTTCTGACCTGACACATTGACTTCCCTGCTCCTCAGATGCTGTCTACTTGCTGTGCTTTTCCAGCTCCACAATTTTTGACTCTAGCTTCCAGCATCTGCAGTCCTTACTGTCCCTTGCTTGTGTTGGATGCAGTTAGTTGCATGGTAGCATGGCATTCTTAATCTGACACGGGGACAGTTTATTGTGTCCTACACATTGGGGAAGCCAGCAATGTTGCTAGATCCAACTGTCTGTAATGCAGCATCAACCTCCTCATGGAGGGTTGAGCTGCAGGGTGATTTAACACAAATGTATCAGTAGCAGAGATCTCACACAATTCTGCAGTAAATCCTTGGAAACACCAGTTTCATAAAAAATTAACACGACTGTTATGTTGATAGCCATTGGGATAGAATGATTATCCACTCTTTCACATGACAGTTCCCACTCCAGCAGTTAGATTCTGCACATCCTGAGGAGACATTCAGCTTCAACCCCTTCATGTCAAGACTGGTCAGCATCTGCTGGAGGTTGCATTGCACTGTCAGAGATAGTAATCCTTGTTATTGTTAGATCCAATGATCATCTTTCCAATTAACCTGTGTGGAGACTGAATAGGTTCTTACTAACGAGAGCAGTAGGCATTCATATCTCTTGCAAATCATGGTTTAATATATTCCTGTGTTCTGAGGGACATGGAGAACAGGAAGGGTTATGTATTGCTTCTACATAAAAATTTAAGATAAGGACCTTCATCGGTGTTGGATCTACTGTTGTTTGTCATTTATACAATGATTTGCATGGGAACATAGGAAGCATGGTTAGTAAGTTTGCAACTGACAACAAAATTGGCAAAGAAAGTTATCTAAAGGTACAATAGGATCTTGGTCAACTGGGCCAATGGGCCAAGAAGTGGCAGATGGAGTTTAATTCAGCTAAATGCGAGGCAGTGCATGTTAGTAAGATGGACAAGGGCAGGACATACACAGTTAAGGTAGGGTCCTGGGCACTGTTGTTGAACAGAGAGACCTAGGGGTTCTGGCACATAGTTCCTTGAAAGTGGCGTCACAGTTAGACAGGGTGGTGAAGAAAGGGTTTGGTATGCTTGCATTCGTGGGTCAGACATTAGTGAGGCCATTGCTAAAGTACTGTGCACAGTTCTGGTTGCCGTGGTATAGGAAGGATATCACTAAATTGGAAAGGGCGCAGAGGAAGTCTCTAGGCCCGAAACATCAGCTTTCCTGCTCCTCTGATGCTGCTTGGCCTGCTGTGTGCATCCAGCTCTACACCTTGTTAAATTACCAGGACTAGAGGGCTTCAGTCATAAGGAGCGGCTGGATAGGCTGGGATTTTTTTCCCTGAAGCATAGGAGGCTGAGAGGTGACCTTATAGAGGTTTATTAAATCATGATGGGCATAGATACAGTGAACATCAAAGGTCTTTTTCCCTTGGTGGGGGAGTTCAAAACTAGAGGGCATAATTTTAAGGTGAAAGGAAAAAATTTGAAAGGGACCTGAGGGGCAATTTTATCATACAGAAGGTGGTGTGTATGTGGGATGAACTGCCAGAGGAAGTGGTAGATGCAGGTATAGTTATAACATTTAAAAGACATTTGAACAGGTACATGAAGAGGAAAGGTTTAAAGGGATAGCGGCCAAATGTAGGTAAATAGGAGTAGTTTAGTTTGGGAAACTTGGTCAGCATGGACAAGTTGGAGCAAAGAATTTGTTTCTATGTTGCATCGCTCTATGACTGTCTACGACTATATTCGACTCCTGAATTTAAAGTAAATGAATGTTATGTAAGTGAAATGGCAAAACGTGACAATAATTAAATCAAATCAAATCAAATAAATAAAATTAAACAAGAGAAATAGATTTACTGCACAAAATACAAATACGAAATACTGTTAACATCTATTTTTGAAGAATATGAATCCGATTTAAATTTTGTTGCTGTGTCATGAAATGTCTGACCCGAGAGCCTACTACGTTTTTCTTGACGTAGTCAAGATGTAAGCTGATGATTTTCAGTAAAAAAAAATGAGAACAGCCTCTGGCCATTTTGTTTTCTTTTTCAACACAAAGAATTTTTCAAAGGATAAGCTGCAACAAATTTGACATAATTAAAGAGTATCTTTTTAATTGTTAATGAGATGTGGGTATGACTGACATAACCAGTTTTTATTGCTGGCATCTTCATTAAGAGAACTTGAATATGATTTTCTGGGTAAGATATTTAAAAGGTTTCTCTAGAAATTACTTCACCGTGTAAGAGAGTACCTAAATCCCCTTGCATTGTGGGCAGGAAATACCTTCATTTTTTTTCTCTGGAAACTTGCTGCTGCATATCATTTCTGAAGAAGGGTCTTGAATCGAAACATCAACTTTCCTGCTCCTCTGATGCTGCCTGGTCTGCTGTGTTCACCAGCTCCACACTGTGTTGTCTCTGACTCCAGCATCTGCAGTTCTTACTATGTGTGCTACATATCATGTAGGACAAAGAAAATTGGAGTCGTAACTTTAATCATATCTGAAGCTGAAGTTAGGTTTTCTTACATATGCAAACAAGAAGTCAAACCCTCCTTTATAGTTCCGCCCGAGATCGGGCTGACTTGATGCAAGCAGTACCAGTTTCACTGAGGGAGAACAGGCTGATGGTTTGCCTGCATTAAAAATGTAAATGATTTATCTGAATGGAATTGCCCTTCCTGCACCATAACTAACTACCTCTTGTCGCTGATGCTACTACTTCTCAGGCCTACAACCCAGCTTCAGTTTGCCCGTGCCACCACACCCCAAAGAATTGAGCCATGTACAATCAGGGATCCCCAGTCTCATCCCCAGACCTCAGCTGTGTCTGGCTCTGATTTCTGATCACCTTCAATGCAAGATTTCTACTCCCTGATGTCCTGTCACTGACACTGATTCCTAACGTCAAATGCAAATGAACTCTGCAACAACACCACCCCTGTCGCCATCAACTACATGCCCTTGACCCAATCTTAAGTCAATCCAAAATTGCCTTTCTCACATCTCCATATACTACAAACAACCCTTCAGTAACCCTTCAGTCTTGCATCCAGTGGCTCGGCAGCCATTTTGTTTAGCTCGGCACATTTGAATAAATTAAGCTTTTCAGGCATGGTAACAAATGTGATGTTTCTAAGATTATGACATTTTGCACCTATGGGGAGAATCTTCTATTCTGTGTGGTGGTATGGTTGGAGGCGGAAGGGCACATCAACGGGCAGGGTGGTGATGCAGCCAAACTCTGCTGCCTTCTCACTTTCACCGGAACTAGATTTGGGCAGGATGGCTCATAACCAATGTCTTAGCCCTGCTGCCAATTGATGCCCTGGTGGGGGCAATGAAAGGGTCTCTGCCCACAGCTGGTGGACCATCCCAGTGCAGACAGTCTATCACTATGGGGCATTCACAACAGCTGTTGCGCTGGAGGTCACCTTTAGTGGACTGGCGCTGGAGAAACATTCTCAAAGCAATTGTGCCTGATCAAGGGATTGGACATTGAGCAGGGGATTTGCCTGTTGACGCACACATTTTCTCTTGTCTCTCACTCGATGATTCCTCTCCCTGCAGTATCTCCCCCACCCTCGCATCTAAGAAACCTACCCCACTACATCACTTAGCCATGTCTTGGATTCTTTGCGATGCTAGAACTCCGATTGAGGGGGGTGGGCAGGTGGGGAGTTTGGTGGCAGCCATGGCTGCTGCAATGACATTGCTGAATGTAAGAACTGCTGGCCTCTTATTGGCTGATACCTCTTACTGGGTGGGACTTGACCAAGCCTCCCCAGGGTCTTAATTCCAAGGAAAAGCCCATCAATGTCCTTGCCGCTGTCTGATTTTCATGTTGTTTAGCAGGCCTTCCTGGGAAAAGGCAGAGTGGGCCTCTCTTGGAAGGTGGCAGAAAAGAACACCCACTCCATTCCCACCTTCCTGTTTCCGCTCACCACCCCCCCCAACTCCCAACCCCATGTTTCATCCAGATTACACTCTCCTTCTTTAATTTAGCAAATACTGAAGGGAATATGTGACCTGTCCCTTCCCCTGTTTTCATGGAAATCGAGTAACTCCCTGTCAATAGTGCAAAGGATATCTGTGAAGTGGGTTTTCTCATTGTCTTAAAATTAAAAGAAGAAAGTTCTGGTTTGTAGTTTGAAGAACAAGTTGTATACAAGAAAATAATTAGTCAAGCATGCATTTAGTCTGTTTATTACAGTAAAAGTCGAAAAGCATACAACCTTCTGTCCTCATTTCAGCTATCAACTGGAAACTTAAATGTCCTGAAAACACGCCTGGGCTACATGAGTCTTAAAAATTAAAGTGAGGCATGAAAGAAGGTATGTGCTGTTCATTCTTGAACACAGTGGAGCAAACCCTGTCTCTATAGTGGTTAGGCTGATGGTCTCCAAATTCCCAGGAAGTTGTAGAGAATGTCAAGTTGTAAATGTTCGTGCTATGGACTGTTTATTATTCTTCAAGGCGAAAGAGTGTTGGGGTCAGAAGGATAGCTAATTGGGATGTGATTCATGTTGTCATGGAGATGGGCTTTGAAAGGGAAAGGGTTTCAAAGGTATCTTGGAAAACTCAGTCAGAGGCAATCTGCTAGGATTTGGGAAAAAGGGTGTGATGAGGAGATGAAAGTCAAAGAGTCAAATATTCCCCACAGTGTAGAAAACAGCCATTCAATCCTTCGAGCCTGTACTGACCCTCTGAAGACCATCCCACCCAGACACTTCTCCTAACCCATCCCCAAAAATCCCAGATTTACCATGGCCAATCTGCACAGGTCTCTATGGTTCACTGTGAAAGAATGTGGGTAGAAACTCCTGCTCAGATTGAAAAGGCCAAATTCATGAAGATTTGAGATTAGGTTGTAAAATTCAATTATTTTGAGCAAGAGAGAGAATGAAAATCAACAGAAGCAATCCTGACCATGAAAGACCATTCTATTTTTAAAGGCAGTAGGTTGGGAAAGGAAGGGAATGGAATTAAATTCTTGGGAGCTGGAAATTGCTTTGCTCTGATTTCGTAGAAATCACATTGTTCCTTAGTGGTGGTGCAGAGGATATCTATATCTGTGAAATAGGTTTTCTCATTGAGTTAAAATTAAAAGGGGAAAGTTCTGGTTTGTCATTTGAAGTACAAGTTATAAGAACATAAGACCATAAGACATAGGAGCGGAGGTAAGGCCATTCGGCCCATCGAGTCCACTCCGCCATTTAATCATGGCTGATGGGCATTTCAACTCCACTTACCCGCACTCTCCCCGTAGCCCTTGATTCCTTGCGAGATCAAGAATTTATCAATCTCTGCCTTGAAGACATTTAACGTCCCGGCCTCCACTGCGCTCCGTGGCAATGAATTCCACAGGCCCACCACTCTCTGGCTGAAGAAATGTCTCCATGAAGAAATGTTTGCACGCAAAATTACTTAACCAGTAGCACTTTTAGTCAATTTATTACAGTAAAAGTTTAAAAACACCAAATCCTGTATTCTAATTTCAGCTATCACCTGGAAATTCAATTGTCCTTTTTAAAAGTTAGCAGTCTCTGTGAGCATTGTTACAGTTGTATCTCTTAGAACATGGCTGAATATTTTAATTAACCAGACATAATTGGAAGAGAGAAGGATCAAGGCCATATGGGTAAAGGATTTCTCGTTTTTTTATTGCCATGGTGTTATCAGTGTTTATAAAACATCCTCAGGAGCTGGAGAGACATTATTTATATCTAACTCAAAAAAGAATAACATTATTAAAAATTAAGTAGTCATTGTAAATTTGTGATAAAACTTGAATTTGTTGATAAAAAGATGATTTCCATTTCAGCTGCAGCTAAATCAAAGTGTTCGCTAGCTTTAAGAGAGCCACAGATGTACTGACGGGAAAAAAAAATCCTCTCTTCAATTTCTGTCATTGATCTGGGCTTCAGAATGGTAGCACAAACATAGAATACCGATGAAGTAGTGCAATGTGGGAGTACTTGGATTACTGCACAGTGGCACTGGAGCCTGAAGGTTGTTGAATAAAGTGTCACATCCTTCAAGCTAAGCTGCTTTGTGTGTTGTTGGGTTGAGTTAAATAAAGATAAATTGAACCAAGAGAGAAAGAAATGATTTTGGAAATTGCCAAAACCGCAGTCGAAAATTCTTCTGACCTGTGAAGGGAAATTTAGAATTGTCAATATTATTCATTGGGGCAGAAATTCAATGGCATCATTTTATTTTCAAAGGTCTAATGCGGATAAATATAGTGGTGGGAAGGCCTGTCTGATTTGTTGTGAGCTGGGTCCATTGTTTAATTCATCAGGATCCTTTTCATAAAGGTTTAGCTTAGTATTCTTGCTGTTATGCTCTTGTCTCTATTTATAAAGTGTAAGTTCCTGTGAACTATCTCACCTAATGGTGAACTGGGAACAGTAGGCACCCGTGAGCATATTTAAATACAGCCTGCACATGTTAAAAAGAAGGCGCACTTTGGCCGTAGGCAACTCTGTCACTGAATGTTTCTTATTGTGACAGGAAAAGAGAAACTGCAGGGCTCCCAGGTTTACAATATTGCTTTGGAAGAGGCAGTTTGGGAATGAAGAATTTTTCCCAGTTTTACATCAATCAGTTTTAGCTCCTCCTGCCCTCAGCCCTCAGCACTTTTGTCTCCCATGCCCCGTCATGCAGACATACACACAGGCACACACACAAACACACACAGACACACACACACACAAACACACACACTGAGACACACACACAAACAACACACATTCACAGACGTACACAAACATACACAGACACACATACATACATACACAAGCATAGGCACAGACAGAAACACAGAGACCCAGACACAGACAGACAGACACACGCATGCACAAGCTCAAACTTACATAGACACACATACATGCATGCACACACAAAAACAGATGCACCCACATACATTCACACAAACACACAGAGATACACACACACTCAAACACACACACACACACACACACAAACACACGTACACAGATACACACATAAACACGCACACATACACATAGACACACACAAACACAAGCAAATGCACACAGACGCACAGACACACAGACACACACACACACACACACACACACACTCTGACTCACTCATATCTGGTCAGTCTTCAACTGATGAGCTATGCTTGTGCACAGGATTAGTGGCCACGGCCCATCATAATCATCACATAGTCATAGAGTCATACAGCATGGAGACAGACCCTTCAGTCCAACCAGTTCATGCCTAACATAATTCCAAACTAAACTAGTCCCATCTGCCTGTTCCTGGCCCATATCTCTCCAAACCTTTTGTGTTCCTGTACCTATGCAAATATCTTTTAAACATTGTAATTGTACCCGCATCCATCACTTCCTCAGGAAGTTCTTTCCACATGCGAACCACCCTCTGCGTAAAAAATTTTGCCTCTCATGTCTTTTTTAAATCTCTTCCCTCTCACCTTAAAAATGTGGCCCCTGGTATTGAAATCCCCAACCTAGGGAGAAGCCAACTACCATTAACTCTATCTATACCCCTCATTATTTTATAAACTTCTATCAGGTCATCTCTCAACCTCCTACACTCCAGTGAAAAGTGTCCCAGCCTATCCAGCCTTTCTTTGTAACTCAAACCTTCTATACCCAGCAACATCCTGGTAAATCTCTTCTGACCCCTCTCGAGCTTGATAATATTCTTCCTATAATTGGGTGACCAGAACTGAACACAGTACTCCAGAAGAGGCCTCACCAATGTCCTGTGCAATCTCAACATGACTTCTCAGCTCCAACACTCGAAGGACTGGGTAAAGATTGCAAGAATGCCAAATACCTTTTTAAGCATCCTGTCTATATGTGAAGCAAACTTCAAAGAGTTATGTGCCTGCATATCCAGGTCCCTCGACTCTACAACACTACTATCAATTGTACAAGCACTGCCCTTGTTTGTTATACAAAATTGCAGTTCCTCACATTTATCTAGATTGAACTCCATCTGCCATTTTTCGGCCCATTGACCCATTTGATCAAGATCCCTCTGTAATCTTAGAAAACCTTCTTCACTGTCTACTACATCACCAATTTTGAGCCTAACACACATTAGAGGTCCTCGCTGAAAGATTGCTTAGCCCTGGGACAGCACTCAGGAAAACCAGATTGCAACAATTAAGCAAGATTTTAGAAGAGACATTCCTTCATGTGGAGCCAAGAGACAGGAATCCTCAACTCACTCCCTGTTCAAACATGGCTGTTGTGAAAGTTCTAGATCATGAGGTAGAATCTTACAGGAATCTGAGGGTTGTGGCCTATGACATCTTGTGTGGTAGAACTGGTGACAAGTCCACCAAGGCCTGTTTCAACATCAGATTACATTACTCCATCACATTTTTCATTAGCAGCGTGAAGAGTTTGTCGCTAGGTATCAGTGAGATGTCCATTGATGGTCATTATTGATAGTTAAACATCTTGCTCATGCGACAACATGTCTCATTCATATTCAGTCTCCCACTTTACCAAAAAGCCTAGCAAACTAGATGTTTGAAAAACTCAACAAGGAAACCGGAGCATGCATGGTGGATTCAGCTCACATGGTGAATGACCATGTTAGAAATGTGGCATAAACATCTTGGGACATGTTACCTGGAGCACTAGCCATACGTAGCCCACATCTATGAGTATTGGTCTCTGACATGTGACATCCTCTGAGACACCTCATGACAAATCGCTGATCAGCTTACAGGATGCTTCTGCACTTCAGTGGTTCACCTTACACTGAACTGGCAACTATCATTGTAATGTTGCAGCAAGGACACTCAGTGCTCAGGGACACATAATGAGTTCATGGACTGGATCAAGCTGCTTCTCCAGGCTCTTCACTCACTGTCATAGCATTCACTCACTCTGACTCCTGCAGGATGCTCACAGCATCTCTACCTTGCATTCTTGTATTTTGCCCCCTCAGCCAGCGACATCGTGTTCATATTATGGTGCCTGCACTAAATGGCAGAGAAGACAGCAAAGCTGGAGAACTGCTAATAGTGGTCAGAAAGCCTTTGTTTGGCATTACTTGACACAGTAAGTTCAGGACATCCTCTGACACCCTGTTTGGGGCAGTGAAAGTCAGGATCTGCTCAAAATGGGTGAGAAGCTGATTGACCATCAGTGCAGCACCCATTTTGAGTTTCTCTGCCTGTTTGTGGTCTGTTTACCTCATGGAATGAGAGACAGGCAGATATTATGTAAGATGAAAGTGGGTCACACAACTAATACTTTTGATGCATGTGCGGAGTGAGTGATTAGGCAGCTTGTAAGGTTATTCGTGTTGGGGGTTGGGACGTGTGACAGTGACTGAGGGAAGATGTTGCAGGCAATGGTGAGACAGGTAGAGTATGAGTCATGGTGGGAGGTGGTTGCAGAGGTAAATGAAGAGTGAGAAAGAGGTATTGAACAGAAAATGATATCACTTATGCTGGGGCGGACAAGAATGATGGTGACCTTCCTTCTACTTCATCTTCCAGGTGACTGGGTGTTTTACATTGGTTGCAATCTTGGACCAGGCTGGCAAGGCCTGGTGTTATGTACTCCACTGATGGTCCTGCCGAAAGAGAAAGTCCCATGTTGGCACCACTCCACCAAGGCCTCCAGCATCCTGCCCACAAAGCGGGGCACCAAATTCCCTCTGTTCGGGGCAAATGTCAGCCACCATTCAAGACATTTTCTGGACTGACAGTGTTTCTCCGCGAGCAAGATAGGCTTTTAAAGATACCTGGTGAATTCTGGGACCTCTTCCAGGTAATTTCCCTCGAGGAAATGCAACTTTAATTTATTTTCAATCAAAATTCATTCACAAAATAAGTCTTCAATCATCGATTTTTCTGAAGGAAATACGTCTTTCATTGTGTATCTGCTCAGAGAGTAGGTCTAATGAAATCTTTTTGCTTCTAAATGAGAATGGTTTCACAAAATATCTTACTTAATTTTGGATATTAGCATTGTATACAAATTACCATTCCTATTTAAATTTCAGGAACACCACAGGAACCAGTGTAAGCATTCAGACCTCTCAAAGCCCACATTCAATAAGAGCATGGCCCACATGCAAAAATATAGGCAAATACATTTGGGAAAATGATACTAATCATTGCTAATAGCTACATGCAGAGAACTGCCTGCTTACATTCCGAATTCGATATTGGTGTTCCTCCAATCACTGGTTTGGAGCAGTACTTCACAAGATGTACCCAGGGAGTGAACAGAAGCAGGTGACAGACATCCTGATACACAAGGAGAGACAAAGAAAAGCAAGCAATCATAAAAATAATGAAATAGAAAGAATGAGAACATATGAGATGAGTACGGCAATAAAGGAAGAGAAGGACAGCAATTTTTTTTATTGATGAACCACGTCCTGAAAGAATGACTGCATGATGTAACAGGTTATGGTTGGGAAAGTGGTCTTCATTAGCAATGTAGACTGGCTCAGGTTGAATTGGCAGGAAGATTTGGTCAGATTTGGCTTAACATTCTTTTCTCTAAGTGAGAACATTATGGGTTTAAATCCCAAAGGGATTCACATGTAAGAATCTCTAGGCTGACACTCTACTGCTTAGAGGTCTTTTGGATGAGGAGTTAAGTTAAGGCCTCATCTGCCCTCTCAGGTATGTGTAAATGATCCCTTGGCATTATTTTAAACAATAGTGTAGCAATTATAATGAGGTCAGCCAGGTGAACCTCATAGAATATGAGTTTGCTGATTGGAGCTGTTAACCTGATCCAATCAGGGAGCCCTGGCTGACAGCTAAGAACAGGAGTGTCAGGGGTTCTGCTCTCTCTGAGAGCTTGCTCTGAGCAAGCCAGACCATTGTTCAGGACTTTCCACTTGTAAAGAAAGGGTGACTTGGTGACAGGATACCAGCCTCTGTGGAGTTATTTCAAATAGCAGGAGTGTTATCCCTGGTATCCTGATTAAAATGTATTCCTCAAATAACATTGACAAAAATGGATCACCTGAAATTAGCAACTGTATTTTCTAAATCACGAGTGACTACGCTTCGGAGGTACTTTATTAATTAAAAGTGAATTGGAACATATTATCAGCATGAAGGGCTCTATGTAAATGAAAGTTTTTTGTTCACTTAATGACGGAGAAAAACATTTACCAAAGTGGAATAATGGACATTCCAAAACTTGATGGATCTTTTGATTGCCTGTCTAATCTTCTGGATGTTAAATAGTACCTAATCACCTGCTGGCTGTCCTGCTGTGTTTTAATTTAGTTCAGTTCGCTTAAAAGGCTGTGCTTCACACACATCATGGCACCACAGTTAGGTTATTATCTTTTTCTCCGTCTCACACTGCTTTCTGTTCCTGAATTTTAAATGCAACAGCTTTGAATCACAGATAGTCAATTTTATGGAACTACTAAATAATTTCTAATCATTACAAATACAAAGTTTAATGAATGCCTTGCTGACATAATTAAATGGTTTTCTCTGTGTTAATTGTGGCATTGTTGTTCCAGCTTTAACAGACTTCCATGAAACAGTTATCAACTGCTGTTTACCTCCTCCTCATCTAGTCGCTAATGAGAATATATTCAGTTAATTATTAATTTTGCACTGATACGTTTAACCTTTTCTCACTCATTCCCTCTAATTTATAGACTATTTGACGTTTAAAAAAGCCACACATTTTTCTCCTCTTCATTCTCACTTCCATTTTTAAAAATGTGAAATTTCAGCATTGTTCTTTCTGATAAAGAAACAAAACACTGTGGATGTTGGAAATCTGAAACAAAAACAGAAAATGACAATGGAGCTGGAAAAGCACAGCAGGTCAGAGAGCATCCGCAGACAGCAGGGAGTCAACGTTTTGTGCAGAAACCCTTCGTCAGGACTGGGGAGGGGGAGGGGAGACCAGAAATAAATAGAAAGAGGGGTGTAGTGTTGGGAAAGGGTAGGTGGGATGGTGATATGTGGATGCAGGTAGGGGGTTATTGTGGTTTGTCAGTGGGAAGGGTGGAACTGGCAGGTGAGTAGGAAGAGGGGAGATGATGGCTTGAGGTGTTATCACTGGACTGTTAATCCAGAGACCCAGATAAAATTCTAGGGACCCAGATCCAAATCTCTCCATGGTTGAGGGTGGAATTTGAATTCAATAAATATCTGGAATTAAGAATCTAATGATGACCGTGAATCGATTATTGATTAATGGAAAAATTCGTCTGGTTCACTAATGTCCTTTAGGGAAGGAAACTGCCATCCTTACCTGGTCTGAACTACATGTGACTCCAGACTCACAGCAATGTGTTGACTCTTACCTGCCCTGTAGGCAATTAGGGATGGGTAATAAATGCTGCCTGGCCAGCGATGCCCTCATCCTGTGAGCGAATAAAAAGAAAGTTGGACAGGTTAGGTCAGGTCAGGGAGGTGGGACATAGCGTAAGGGTTCGGGTTAGAGGGATTTTGAAGCTGGTGAAGTCGATATTCTGGCCGTTGGGCTGTAAGATCCCAAGGCGAAATGTCAGGTGTTGTTCGTCCGGTTTAAATTTGGCCTCACTGTGACAGGGGAGGAGGCCAAGGATGGACATGCCGCTAGGGGAGTTGGTGGGGGCGGGGTGCGAATTAAAATGGATGGCAACCAGAAGGTCGAGTTGGTTGGTGAATGCAGAGCACAGATGTTCTGTGAACCTGTCCCAGAGACTGCATTTGATCTCCCCGATATAGAGGAGACCATATCGGGAGCAACAGATACAATAGATCAGATTGGATGAAGCGCAGGTGAATCTCTGCCGGATCTGGAAGGATTGTTTGGGGCCTTGGACGGAGGTGAGAGGGGATGTGTAGGGGCAGGTGTTGCATCTCTTGTGGTTGCAGGGAAAGGTGCTGGATGTGGTGGAGAAGTTGGCAGGGAGTAGAATGCTGATGAGGCAGTCGCGAAATGATCTGTCCCTGCAGAAAGCGGGCTGGGGTGGGGAAGAAAATATCTTTCCGGTTATGGGGTCAGATTGTAGGTGACAGAAGTGTTGGAGGATGATATGTTGGATTCAGAGATTGGTGGGTGGTACGTGAAGTCTAAGGGGACTCTATCCTTATTGTCGTTGGCTGGGAGGAGGTTTGAGGGCAGAAGTGCTGGACATAGGGGAGATACGGTTGAGGACATCCTTAATCACAGAGGAGGGGAAAGTATGGTCTCTAAAGTCGGAGGATATCTGGGATGTCCTGGAGTGGATCACTTCATCCTGGGAGCAGATATGGCGGATATGGAGGAATTGAAGGTATGGGATAGCACTTTTGCAGGTGGATGGGTGAGAGGAGGTGTAGTCGGGGTAGTCAGTGTGTTTGAAATGGATGTCAGTGGTAAGACAGTTTCCGGAAATGGAGACGGAGAGGTCCAGAAGGGGAGGGATGTGTCAGAAACAGACGCCACCAGATCTGATGAGTATTTCCAGCATTTATAGTTTTTATTCGTTCTTTCCAGTTGCTGTTGTAAAAGTGGATTTATGTTGGGTTTCTGAATCCAAGGTTTGCAGCAACTTTCCCCTGCTTTACCTAAGTGACCGTTCATCAGTTGTAATGGAAAGGTGGTTGTGGTATTTTCCCAGACGACCACTCCCGGAACCTTATGGTTTTTCATCTGTACTGGTATCTGGTAGTGGATGAGTGTTGTTTGATGTAGAAAGTTGCCACCAAACCATCCATTGTAATTGTTTTCCTCCTGACCTTTCAAGTGTAAGTAACACACCACTGTAGACTACCCACAGAAGATGCACTGTGCTTAAATAAAAAGAAGGTTTGATATCATGATAGCAATGGATACAACTGCAGTTGGTTAGGCATAATCAGGATGACTTTAGGGAGCTGGTACAGATATATCCATTCCCTCTGAAAGCTGGAGTGGAGGGACACTCCTTGTTTCCACCCACAAACTGTGAGAGATTGAGCAGAATGCATGGAGACAATGTAACATGGACACTGACGCCTCAGTAATGTTGATGGATTAAAACTGGGACCTGCAGCATGGAAAGTCATTGGTAGGTTAATATTGGGTGGAGATGTACAGATCTCATGAATGTAAGTCCATTTTTTGAACCATTAACAGATGTTGGCTTCACTGGCCGGGTCAGCATTTATTGCCCATCCAATAGCTACCTTTTAAGAAGGTGGTGGTAAGCTGCATTCTTGAACTGCTGCCATCCATCCAATCTATGTACAAATAGATTAGGTTGTTAAGGAAGGAGATTCGGGCTTTGTACTCAGTGACAGTGCAGGAACAATGATGTATTTCCAGGTCAGGCTTGGAAGGGAACTTGCAGGTGGTGGTGCTCCCGTGTATCTGTTGCCCTTCTCCTTCTAAATAGTAGTGATCATGGGAAGGTAGTGTTAAAGTAGCCCTGGTGAATTTCTGCAGTGCATCTTGCAGATGGTACACACTGCTGTTACTGGTCAGTCATGGAGTGAATGGATGTTTGTGGATGAGGTGCCAATCAACCAGTTACTTTCTTTTGGATGGTGTCAAGTTTCTTGGGTGGTTTTGGAACTGCACTCATCCAGGCAAGTGGGAAGTGTTTCATCTCACTTCTAAGCTGTGCCTAGTAGATGGTGGACAGGTTTTGCAGCATCAGTAGGTGAGTTACTTGCTGCAGAATTCCTAAGCTCTGACCTGCTCCTGTGGCAACAGACTGTATATGGCTCATCCAGTTCAGTTTCTAGTCAATGGTGACCCCCGAAAATGTTGATGGTTTACAACCCCTTCCATCACTGTTCTGATGACTGGGAGTGGATTGAGGGGGCAGTGTGTGGCTGGATTAGATTTGGCCTGTTTTTTGTGTACAAGCCATGTCTGGGTAATTCTCCACAATGCTAGCTAGATGCTCATGTCTGTGACTGTACTGGAACAGTTTGGCTTGGGGGGAATTAATTATGGAGCATAAGTCTTCAGTACCTTTGCTGGATTTTTGTCAAGACCCATAGACTTTGCAGTGTCCAGTACCTTCACCATCTGGAGTAACTCAAATTGGTTGAGGACTGTCATCTGCAATAACTTTCTCTTACTTTCATCTGTCATGTTGGGGAGCTCTTGAGGAGGCTGATGTAGATCCACTCATACACTCACCATTGCTGGTTGAAGATTGTTGCAAATTATTTAGCTTCGTCTTTTACATCAATATCTTGCATACTTCCCTTACTGAGGATGGGTATATTTGTGGATGGACCATCCTCTGCCAGTGAGTTATTTAATTGTTGACTACCATTCATGACCAGGTGTGTCAGGCCTGCAGGCTTAAATTTGATCTAATTTGATTATGGACCACTTAGCTCTGTCTATCATTTGCTGCTCAATGCTGTTTAGCATACAACTGGTCCTGTTTTGTAGATTTACAATATTGACATCTCATTTTTTGGCATGCTTAGTACTGCTCCTGGGATGCCCTCTTGTAATTTTCTTTATTGAGCGGTGATCCCCTGGCTTGATGGTAATGGTAGAGCAAGGGATATGACAGGCCATAAAGGTGCGGAGTAGGGTTGAATACAATTCCACTGTTACTGATGACTCACAGTGTTTCATGGATGCCCAGTTTTGAGTTGCTGGATCTGTTCAATGTCAAGGTGGAACTTCATTTCTGTATAGGTTTATGAGGTGGTCACTCTAAACAATGCTGTCATGGACAGATGCAGCTGAGGCAGGCAGATTGATGACGATGAGATGAAATATCTTTTTTCCTCTTGTTGGTTCCCTCACCACCTGCTGCAGACCCAGTCTAGCAATTATGCCTTCAGTACTTGATCAGCTCAGTCAGTAGTTATTCTTTCAAGCCATTCTTAGTGAAGGACATGTAAATTCCCCACGCAGAGTACAATCTGTGCCCTTGCCACACTCAGTGCTTCCTCAAAATTCCTGTTTACCATGGACAAACATGGATTCATCAATCAAAGGTTGGGTATTGTATGGTAGGTGGCACGGTGACTCAGTGGTTAGCACTGTTGCCTCACAGCGCCAAGGACTTGGGTTTGGTTCTAACCTCGGGTGCCTGTCTGTGTGGAGTTTGCACATTCTCCCCATGTCTGCGTGGGTTTCTGCCAGGTGCTCTGGCTTCCTCCCACAATCCAAAGATGTGCAGGTTGGGTGGATTGGCCATGTTAAATTGCCTATAGTGTCCAAGAATGTGTAGGTTAGGTGCATTGGCCACAGGAAATGCAGGGATAAGGTAGGGAGATGGGACTGGGTGGGATTTTTTTCAGAGGGTTGGTGTGGATTTATTAGGCTGAATGGCCTGTTTCCACATTTATAGGGTTTCCATATATGGCTGGTATGCAATGCAGAGTAACACCAACAGTGTGGGTTCAATTCCTGCTCCATCTGATGTTACCATAAAGGAGTCTCCTTCTCAACTTCTCCCCTCACCTCAGGAGAGATGCCATACAGGTTAAACCACCACCAACTGTCTCTTTCTAATGAGAACAACTTTATCTTCATTAGCAGGATCTCTTGAACCAATACTCATTCAAACTATGCCAGATTCTTTTCAGCATTCTGTTTGAATATTAATCAATAGGGTAACATAAGATATATAACAAATGGAAACGACAAATCTGGCAAAAAATGATGGGTTTGGAATAGAAAAATGATTTTACACAAAAGGAATGAATGTACCCAGCGCTAGTTTTGTTTAAGTGTTGGAGTGAGGGTTAACAGACAGCGTTTATGCAAATTACTGAACAATTGTTTTGAGGTAGAAGGAGAGCGCAGGCTTTTGAGTGTACAGTAGCTACATTTCCAGTTCACGTTTTTAGAAAAGAACTGACTTTTGATCATGATAGATGGAAAAATCCCAGTGAAAAACTGGATAAATTGAATGGTTTAAGGAACGAAATATTTCAGTAACTTCTCAGTAAAAGGCCATCGTAAATCCGTTCATGCAAAATTCCACTTGTGCTATAAAACTTTGCCTAGAGGAAATGAAGCTAGATTGATAACTAATGAGGTATGTAAAAAGCTCAAAGGGAAAAGAGGGTTTTAGTCAAACTCTTGGCTTTGAATAAGTAGGCAGATGACGGCAGGAGATAATTTGTTAACTCTTCCTACAGGAAGTGTTAAAATCAGATTGCTGGCCCCGACCTACCATTAAATGAAAGAAATAAGAAATTGCTGTGTCACCAATTCAATTACCCAAGTCTGACAAATGGGCCACTGATATTTATCAGTCCATGGGGTAGGTCAGTAATGCTTCTGCTGTTGCCATGGTTTACAATACGAAGAAGGTGTAGTGAAGGAGAGAATTAATTGCATGAAGATATACCATGAATGATTCTTTTGACCAAATTATAAAATAATTAGAGAACAGAGCAGTGTTCATAAGATTCTGTGCTTTCAAGATACCTTTGTTCCAATGTTGATTTGTTCTCTGTACACTTTTACAATTTTTTAAAGGCACATGAAGGATCAATGGGAGCATTTTATTCATAACTTGTTTTTAAGTAAGACATCCCTTTTATAAAATAAACTCTAAAATGGCAACAAATATGACTCAAACCAAACTGATGGCTATTTTCCATTATGTAAAATTCAAGTCTGCAATATATCAAGGACATAAAATTCTAACCATCTTGGATAAATTTCTGAAAATACCAACAGCTTTTTATGAGCTCCTGTTAAAATTATAAAGAGTTTCCAACTTATATGGAGTGGAAACGCCATTCACTTTTTGCATCTACATGATGTTTATCCTAGCAGAAAGGATAAAATTGGATGGAAGTAATAGTTAACTATTGACTTTTTTTAAAAAGAAAACCTCCATCAGTAGAATCATTACCTGAAGATCGAAAAAAAGCATTGGTTTTAAGTAGTAGTAAATAACTTTAATTGCTTGGAACAGCTAAACAAATTGGCACAATAATTGGAGTGCCATTACATAAAATGTTTCTGAATTGCTTTGAGATTAACTTTGAGGCTTCATTCACATATCTATGGCTCAATTAATCAAATTTATCTTTAAAGATTTGAGCAGACAGTATGCACAGATTTCACTAATCTGCAATGTGACACCAATTTTACCCTTGAGAGGCTGATGGGCCATGAAGTCAGGCTAAGGTATCCAATTCAATGTACGGGCACACACTCATACAAACAACACACACAGACAAACCCCCACAGACAGGCACACACTTACAAACAGACAGACACAGACACAAACACACAAACTCCCCGTACATCGACACACAACACATAGGCATGTGCAGACACATGCACGTGGGTACACACACACACACACACACACACTCCATCAGGCAAGATATGTTAAAAGTGGGGTTAACATGTTACACTGCAGTCCTGCCAGCTGAAACCTGTTCAATTTCAAATAGTATTAATTATAACTTATCCTGTGAATGAAATAGAGAGGAGACAAATATTGTAAATGCAATCTAAGAAGTGAGTTTAAAAACACAAGGAGCTGAATCTTACTTCTTTTTGGATGTACCCAAGATGCTTTGAGTTTTTATTTGGGTGAGATTTCCTCACGAAGCCTGGAGGGTATCCTTGCTATACTTTACCAAACTTGTCTCATTAACTGCTGACACTGTCCCTCTGGTCTGATTCTAACACCTTACCATGTGCCATTCCCAGAACAGCTTGCCACCTTGAATGCACCACTACACCGTGTACCTGTGCCATCTTTAAAACCTGTTGTACGCCTGGATTAGTACTGTCAGTCTGGAGTGGCCATGCACGGTTCCTGACATTTGCTCCAGATATGGTAGACAGGAGGAAATCTTGTTCTGCTTTGTGGACATGGATCTGGAGGTCCTACTGTACAGGGTGATGTAGAAGCAGGACTTTCCATTCCCTTAGGATAGCAGTGGAGGCCTTGACATCAAACAATGTTAGCCTTGCCATCTGGCTCAGTACAGCTTCAGCTGTTTGAAGGGATGTACAACAACATAGGAAGAAGGTCAATATTCTTCTCCACTCTGCCAGCGTGTCACCATTTTCTCTCAGATACTTCACACTCACTCTATCTCTGCTACTGCACCTATCTCTCACCAAGGCTCATGTTCTACTAGTCTCACTATTGCCTGTGACATCTTTCCCCACTCAATCTCACCCACTCCAATCCTGAGGCCATTAACCCTGTGTGCCTTCTGTGCTGCTCATTTGCTCACTTGGGATACCTCCCACTTGTACCAGAAGCGTTAACTGTGCCACCCACTTTCATCTTCCTGAAACCTGCTTCTTTCTCACTGCAGGAGAATGAGAACAGGACAGAAAGACTGAAGACTGGCAGTGGGATACCCAACACTTGGCTCCTCCCCCCGATGTAGAGAGCACCCTGGTTCTGATCTTCGAGTGGCTCGGTGACCATTTCCGATTCCATGGACTGGTATTGACTTACAGTGTGGGAACATCTGACTGAAGTCTGCTCCCCACGCACCCTTCCACCCCACGTCCCCCAGCTTGACTGAGGACAGCTGACAACTATGACAGGTTTCCTGGCTTTGTCTCTACACTAAACGGCAAAGCAAGACACTATATGAGCCTGGTATTGCTGCCTGAGGGGTAAAGCGCACAAAGGAAAGGCAAGGTAAGGATGCTGTGAGTATCTACGTATGGTCAACATGAGTCAGCAGTATGACAGTGAGGAAAGAACCAGGAGATGCAACAGAACTGATTGATTTGATTTATTATCACATGTACCTAAGTACAGTGAAAAGCTTTGTTTGTGAGCCATACAAGCAGATCATTGTAAGCAAGGATATACAGATCATAGGGTAAAAAATAAAACTTTGGACAGAGTAAGACATACAGGTTACGTGGCACAGAGCAGGTACTAGGCAAGATCAACATTAACAAGAGATAGCACAGTGTGGAGCTGGAGGAACACAGCAGGCCAGGCAGCATCAGAGGAG